>JAWPHD010011164.1:0-86421 GCA_037043455.1 Cyrtodaria siliqua
TATAGCACAGGCATATAACAATCAAAATTAAAAAACTACAACATTAATAATTTTTGTCAGCTACACTGAGTTTACCATGAATTGTACCATATTTACCCTAGTAGTAGGGCCCGGTAAATGCCGGCAAAATGCCAATGGGGCGCTCTTATAAAATATAAAAAAAAGATTGAAAATGTATTGAATTTTGAAGATGTTCAGCCATTACTATAAATGGTCGAAACCTTAAAAAGTCTTCTCAGGCCAAAAAAAGAAAAGGGTTGTTTCCGCTAACGTATTGCAAAAAAATAGGGTATGTAGGTAGGCTTTTTGGCCAGCAGAGCTTATGGGATGCCGAGTTGTCCGTCGTCCGTCTGTCGTCGGCGTTAACTTTTGTCTCGTTAAGACGATAGGGCCTTCATTTTTTATCCGATCTTTACCAAACTTTAACAGGTTGTTAATATCAATAAAAGCTTGGATGAGTTCGAAAACCAGCCAGAACGAACAAGTAACAGCGGAGTTATGGCCCATGATTTAGTTACAAAAATGCTATATCGCTATATTTTGCCTCGTTAAGACGATAGGGCCTTCATTTTTCATCCTATCTTTACCAACCTTTCACATTGTTCATATCAATGAAAGTTTGGACAAGTTCGAAAACCAGCCAGATCGGACCAGTAACAGCAGAGTTATGGTCCTTGATTTAGTTAAAAATGCTATATTTTGCCTCGTTAAGACGATAAGGCCTTCATTTTTCATCCTATCTTTACCAAACTTTACCACATTGTTAATATCAATTAAAGCTCGGACAAATTCGAAAACCAGCCATATCGGACTAGGAACAGCGGAGTTATGGCCCTTGATTTAGTTAAAAATGCTATATTTTGCAGCGTTAAGACGATAGAGGCTTCACTGTTCATCTGATCTTTACCAATTTTTATCAGATTGTTAATGTTGTTGAAAGCTCGAACAAGTTTGAAAACCAGCCATATCTAACAAGTAACAGCGGAGTTATGGCCCTTGATTTAGTTAAAATGTTATATTTTGCCTCGTTAAGACGATAGGGCCTTCATTGTTCATCTGATCTTTACCAAACTTGATCAGATTGTTAATATCAATAAAAGCTCGGACAAGTTCGAAAACCAGCCATATCGGGTTAGTAACAGTGGAGTTATGGCCCTTGATTTAGTTAAAAATGCTATATTTTGCCTCGTTAAGATGATAGGGGCTTCATTGTTCATCCGATCTTTACCAAACTTGATCAGATTGTAAATATAAATAAAAGCTCGGACAAGTTCGAAAACCAGCCATATCGGGTTAGTAACAGTGGAGTTATGGCCCTTGATTTAGTTAAAAATGCTATATTTTGCCTCGTTAAGATGATAGGGGCTTCATTGTTCATCCGATCTTTACCAAACTTTATCAGATTGTTAATATCAATGAAAGCTCGGACAAGTTCGAAAACCAGCCATATCGGATTTTTAACAGCGGAGTAATGGCCCTTGATTTAGTTAAAAATGCTATATTTTGCCTCGTTAAGACGATAGGGCCTTCATTTTTCATCCGATCTTTACCAAACTTTATCGTTAATGTCTATGAAATCTTGGTCAAGTTTGAAAACCAGCCAGATTGAACCAGTAACAGCGGAGTTAGGGGCTTCATTGTTCATCCGATCTTTACCAAACTTGATCAGATTGTAAATATAAATAAAAGCTCGGACAAGTTCGAAAACCAGCCATATCGGGTTAGTAACAGTGGAGTTATGGCCCTTGATTTTGTTAAAAATGCTATAATTTGCCTCGTCATGCGTTAGGGCCTTCATTTTGCATACTTTAGTAGATTTTATGACTTTGTTTTTTTATATGATTATTATTTTTATTAAATTTTTATGGTTTCTTTATTTGAATTTTTTTATTTTATATATATATTTTTTTTTTTTTTTTTTTTTTTTTTTTTAAATTATTCATTGATTGATTGAATTTTTTTTTTGTTTGTTTAATTTTTTATTATTTTTTTATTTTATTTTTTAATATATATATATATTTTTTTTAATTGACTTACATATTTTTTTGATTTTTTTTACCTCTATGTTGGACCAGTCGGACCAGTAACAGAGGAGTTACAGCTCTTGATTTAGTTAAAAATGCTATATTTTGCCTCGTTAATACGGTAGGGCCGTCATTTTTCATCTGATCTGTACCAAACTTTACCAGATTCTTTAGTTATGGCCCTTGATTTAGTTAAAAAGCTGTTTTTTGCCCGAAACTTTCAAAAAGACGTAAATGGCAGTCACTCGCTTCATTGATGTTATAAGAGCCGTGTTTGCCAGTAGAGCGTCCACAGGCCCTCTTGGGCCTCTTGTTTTTTTTCTCCTTCCTTTTCTCATTGGAAAATCTTTTAATAAATTTTTATAAATTGTCAGCTTTATTTTTCTTACTGTAATGTATTGTGCTATTTTGAGGCAGCTACTGCTACTGTGTATTCTTTGGAAAATATTGTGTTGGGTTTTACATGTGTCTGAGAATCTCAAGAAACACAAGAATTTTTTGATGCTGTCCCGTTGGTAGTTTTCAGAAATAGCTGATGACAGATTTCGACAGTTTTTCTTTTAAAATGATTGCCAACGCCTAGACTAGAAAGTTTGTTCAAATGAAGTCCCCGGGGTCAAAAACAGGCATGCCCTGGGGGTCCAAAGTTTGTATATTGTTATTTTGCATGTTTTTCATAGAATTACATAGGAAAAAACTTAAAAAAATCTTCTTCCCTGAAACCACAATGCACAGAGCTCTCATGTATTGCATGTACCATCAGCTTATGGTCCTCTACTAAATTTGCTAAAATGGTGACCCTGGGGTCAAATTTGGCTCCACCCCGGGGTCACAGTTTTACATAGACTTATATAGGAACAAAATTAAAAAAAAATCATCTCTGAAACCACAAGAGCTTAGTGTTTCGCATTTACTATAAGCTTATGGTCCTTTACAAAGTTTGTTGAAATGGTAAACCTGGGGTCACATTTGGCCCCGTCCCAGGGGTCACATATTTTATATAGACTTCTATAGGGAAATACTTAAAAAATTATGAAATTACAAGAGCCAGAGATTTAATATTTTGCATTTACTATAAGCTTATGGTCCTCTACTAAGTTTATTCAAATGGTGACCCTAGGGAGAAATTTGGGCCCGCCCCGGGGGTCACGTTTACATAGACTTATATAGGAACAAAATTAAAAAATCTTCATCTCTGAAACCAAAAGAGCTTAGTATTTTGCATTTAATATAAGCTTATGGTCCTTTACCAAGTTTGTTGAAATGGTGAACCTGGGGTCACATTTGGCCCTGACCCAGGGGTCACATATTTTATATAGACTTCTATAGGGAAATTCTTAAAAAATTATGAAATTACAAGAGCCAGAGGTTTAATATTTTGCATTTACTATAAGCTTATGGTCCTCTACTAAGTTTGTTCAAATGGTGACCCTGGGGAGAAATTTGGCCCCGCCCCGGGGGTCACATGTTTACATAGACTTATATAGGAAAAAAAATCTCCTCTGAAACTACAAGAGCTTATGGTCCTCTACCAAGTTTGTTCAAATGGTGATCCTCAACCAAATTTGTACAAATGGTGACCCTGGGTCTACATTTGGCCCCGCCCCAGGGGTCACATATTTTACAAAGACTTACCTAAAGATTTTTTTTTAAAAATCTTTGTCTCAGAAACAGCTTGGTCAATTTTGACCAAACTTAATTCACATGGATGATCCTTAGGTGAATGTGTTTTTCAAATTTGTTAAAATTAGGTTAACACTACATCCAAGATGGCCGCCATAGAAAAATCTTTAATCTTAAATTACTTCTTGTACACTGGGAAGCTATAAGGCCATGGGTTGAAATTCCACTGGATTTTTTTTATTATTTTTTTTATTCATTTTTATTATAGTTCCATGTTTGGATGCTTTGTTTCTTTTTGTTTCTTTTTTCTAAATTTGTATATAAAGATTTTGCCTGTTTTACATAGACTTATATAGGGAAAGCTTAAAAAAATCTGCTTCTCTGAAATTACAAAAGCCAGAGTTTTAATGTTTTGTGTTTGCTATAGGCTTTTGGTCCTCTACCAAGTTTGTTCAAATGGTGACCCTTGGGTCCCATTTGGCCCCGCACCAGGGGTCAAATGTTTTACATATACTTGTATAGGGAAATACTTAAAACATATTCTTCTGAAACTACAAGAGCCAGAGGTTTAATATTTTGCATTTACTATAAGCTTATGGTCCTCTACCAATCTTGTTCAAATGGTGATCCTGGGGTCATATGTTTTACATAGACTTCTTTAGGGATAATCTTCAAAAAGTCATCTTCTCAGAAAGATGGCCACCATAGAAAAATCTTTGAATTACTTCTTGTACACTGGGAAGCTAAGGGCCGTAAGTTCAGATCCCACCGGAGGTAAACTTTTTTATTTTTTTTATTTCTGCATTTATATTATTGTTTCCTGTTTGGATGCGTTTTTTTTTCTTTTGTTAATTTTTCCAAAGTTTGTTTATAAAGATTTTGCATGTTTTACATAGACGTACACAGGGAAATCGTAAAAAAATCTTCCTTTAACTAATGTTAGCATGGAGTTGTGGGTTTAAATTTTGGTTGAGGATGTTGTTGTATTTTGCACTTGTAAGAAGGTATTGAAAGGAATTTAATTATGAAAACCCTTGATTATAAGAGACTATTTAGCTTGTAGAGCATCGACAGGCCCTCTTGTTCTCTTGTTCTTTATTATTATTAATGATTGCTAACTCCTGGTCTATTAAGTTTGCTTATTTGAAGTCCCTGGGGTCAAAGATGGCTGCAACCCCTGGGTCCAAAGTTTGTATGCAGAGATTTTGCATGTTTTTCTATAGACTTACATAAGGAAAGACTTAAAAACATCTTCAATCAGCATTTGCGAGAGGACAATTTTTTCATCATCGCAAAGATCCTCAGGTGATCGATTTAGGGCCATATTGGCCCTCTTGTTTTATATATATATATTTAAAAGGTGGGTGTGGGGGTGCTAGTAATAGGGGAGGCGCTCTTATTAGGGGAAATACAGTGTGTGCCATTCTAAATAAAATAACTAACTTTGTAAATAATGATGTTTCGCATGGACACTGCAGGTTATATTTCATAACTGCTTACCGAAATACACATAATGTTGGTGTTGCATTGTTTTATCATATAAATTTGTTACACTAGATATCTATTATATATGTATTCTGTCATTTACGAAATGATATAATGGCATGCATTGATGCACACATTGCTGCATGACAGTGTTGAAGGCATTTTGATAACATTTTGATAAGATTGTGGACATAAAATGCCCATGCTAAATCCCCATAGAAAACAATGTGTAATTTCTTTCTGACACAAGGGTGATAGTAAATCACAGGGTGATAGAGAAAACAAATTGCATCTGCAGCTTTGCTACGCGTTGGTGTGGGTACTGTTTCGGCGATGGCATCGGCTCAGTATGGTGAAATTGCTGTGTTTAACTCTTCATAACTCAAAAGTACTATATCAGTTTCAATAAACTACCACTCATTTTCCAATCAGATGATATAACTTCCATCACAACTTTTTGAAAAAGAGAAAATATCCGGCAAAGTGAAATCTGTACTAAAAATGAACCTTTTTTTGGCCCTATGGGATTTCAGTATAATAAAATAAATATCGCAGTCATGAGTGGTTGGTAGTAAAAATGTTCACCCTTACATGAATGCGATATTTATATATTATTATACCTCACTGTAAACATTCCATGTAAAATCCCCATACCCTGTGGGTTGATATTTCGCGCTATCACCCTCAACACGTCATAGCGGGTGATAGCACAAAATATCATCCCGCTAGTTTTTTGAAAAGCTCAGTTCTAAAAATAGATTTTTTTAACAACAACAACAATTTTTTCTTCATTATATTAGGAGTATTTGTTTGGTATAATAAAATAAATATCACAACGTCTTGAGGGTGCCAGTGGATATTATCAACCCTCTAAATGATAATGTCGACCTCGGCTGTCGCCTCTATCTGTGAACTAGATAATGTAATAAACAATATAGCAGGAACAAGAGCCATATCTCTTGGTTGACCTTAGTGTTTGTTTGGAAACCCCATTAACAATTGTCACAATTATTGTGTTATCCTCAACGATTTACATTTCATGTGTTTGTGGATTTGAGTGTTTGTGGACTTGACAAATGCTTTTAGGTGACCGGATAATAATTATGTTTTAAAATTAAGATTAAACTATTAAGTTAATATTTGTTTACTGTCACACAGGTCTTAGTTGTGAGGGTATATTCCGAATTAGCGGGAGCCAGCGAGTGGTAGAGAAGTTAAAGACGAGTTTTGATCTCCACGGAGACACAAACCTGGAAGAAGACAATGACTTAATGGCCGTGGCGGGACTGTTGAAGATGTTCCTACGAGAGTTGCCCGAGGCCACGGTGCCTGAACACATGACAAGGAGATTTGTGTCTGTCCAGGAAGGTAATAGTGCTTAGCTGAAATTTGGTCAAAATTTTATTTATGCCTCATAGTACAAAACAGTCACAGTAACTGTTTTGTCGCCTGCATAGTATGCAGACATAGGAATCACTTTGTCCGTCATCTTAAGTTGTCGTTCCTCATCACAAAAAGTTAATTTTTTTTCATTTTCGTATTTCAAGCATTCGATATATAAATTTATCACATAACTTACGGAATAACACCATTCTATATTTTCGATATACCACTAGTTATATAAGTATGCAAATAAGCCTAGTATGCCCTGTCAAAAAGGACTATGATTCGATTCCCACGGTTTATGTCGGTTTCGCGTGTTAAAGCGACAGGCAAAATGCAATAAAAGTCGATATATGAGTTATGTAATAAATAAAATCTAACATTCGTTCTCATTCATTATTGAATTTATTAAACTTGTTAGCAAAAATGATATAATGCTCGGCAAGAGCCTCGCAATATATCATTTTGCCAACTTGTTTAATAAATTCAATAATGAATGAGTAATCATGTAAGATCCTCTATATATATATACAATTTTCATATTTCTTCATCAAGCATTTGATATATAATTATATACATTATGACAACAGCCACATCGATCACCACATCAATAGATATATATATATATATATGTATACATATCCCAGTATTAGTCTTGGTTCAAGAAGTGGTTCCTTAACACAGGAGGTCTCTAAATACAGGTGCATTTTAATTTAAAATAATACAGTTCAGAAATGAAATGTTGGTCTCTTAAAGGCAATCTTGAAGTTTTGTCAGGCATTAACATTAGCATGGCAGACACTTAGGGATCACTTTGTCCGTCATCCGTGGTCTGTCGTCGTCCTTCACACTTTACCCTGCAACCTAACTTTGGTGTAAATATATTGCTGCAATATAATCAGCAACAATTTGCTTTATATTATTTTTATAATTAACATTAATGGTTGAATAAATGCAAGCTATGTAGAAAAACTAAACAGATGCCGCAAGTTTTAAAAAACAAGATTTTAAGCAGGTGATGTGGTCTCTTCAGCGGGTTGAATGTTTTAGCAATTGGGATGATGGATATATTGCAAGACATATATTTGCTTATTCCTACTAAGCAAACATATCTTGAAATTGAATCCAATGAAATATCACCTAAAAGGTATAAAGTGAGTGAAATTAACTTTGATTTACCTTAAATTAATTGTATTTCACATATGGACTGCGTCAGGTTTTTTTTTTACAAATAGGGGAAGGCGCCCAGGCCCTTTCAGAGGGAAAAAACGCGCGATTTTTTCGATTTAGGGGGAAAAAATATCTTGCGGTAATTTTGCCAGTTGTGCGACATCGCTGATAAAAGTTCACAAAATATACCGGAAACCACAACATTTACTTCCCTTGTTATTAGTCATTGTCGTAAAGTGTTCTACGATAAATATGTAGGTTCCCCAGATAGGGGATATAGTCAGTTATATAGTAAAAAAACAACCTGTGCATGGTCGACGGGTTAACACTGTTGCGTTATAAACCTTCTCGCATCTCACTGCTGCGGGTTCGAATCCCACTGAAAGCTCAACTTGTAAGTGAGTAAGTCGATTCTTTTGGATGGCGGGAGTTATACAATACTGGTTCTACCCAGGAAAAATGGGGCAATCTGCCTCAACCACAAAAAAAAATCGACCTTCATAATGTATGGCCTAAAATGTGCTAAAAATTATGTAAAACACCATTCAGACAAACAATGGACTTTACATTCACAGCTGTCGGGGTTCATGACAGCTTGTCAGACCAACAAAAGAACTAAAATTTGACTTCCCAACATAATTATTCTTATACGACTGTTCATGTTATTAAACTTGTAAATGCTAAATTTCACATGTCATCTTAAAAGTGTGTTTTCTATTATTTTGTTGTGGAAGTCAACTTTGTGTTTACCTTGTTAACAAGTGGTCACGACTTCAGAAAGTGATCCAGTCTTCATTTACGCTCAAATATATTATTCATGCAAACATGAACTTCAAAATGTATTTAAAGGGACACACGGCAATCTTCATTTGTTTGAAACTCACTGCTTACCTTTTCTACAAACTTGCATTTGTTCAATCATTAATATTAATTATATGAATAATATAAACAAATTATTTTTGCATATGTTGATTATATTGTACCAATTATATACCGTTAGTTAAACCTACGGTAAAATAAGATGAAAAACTGAATACTCAAATTCAAATTCATATTCATGAATATTTAATTATATGCAAGCAGGTTTAAAGTCAAAATGATACTGGATAATTGAATTGACGGTAATTTCAGTGCTTGACGAACACTTCAAGATTGCCGTGAGTCCCATTAATCTCGTTAATAGCACCATACATTGAATGAGATCCTGCTTTTATTGACTAAATAAGATTACTGATGAATTGTCAATTGTTATGGCATATAGTAGTCGCACTGTCCGTCCGTCAGTCCCTTCATTCGTTTGTCCGTACAGTCATGTCCAGTTAATAACTATTATAATAATGGACGGAGTTTCAAATAACTTGGCACAAGTGTTCACCACAACAAGACGACGTGTCGCGCACAAAATCCAGGGGCCCGTTTTATTAAACATCGTACCGTAAGATATATTTTGTCGTAAGTTTTGTATTTACGATGTGATCTACGATTATCGTAGGACTGTATTATGAACATGATCGTAACTAAAAATCTTTGCGTAAGTTTTTTTTCGATCGTACGACAGGCGAAGGGGTGTCACGAAATACCCAAATCTACCCAAATCCTTGCCCAAATCTACCACTATACACATATAACGTGGCACGAAAGTATATGTGTATAGTGTAACTTCTGAAACAAGAAATATTTACCCAATCTACCCAAATCCTTGCCCAAATCCACCACTATACACATATAACGTGGCACGAAAGTATATGTGTATAGTGTAACTTCTGAAACAAGAAATATTTACCCAAATCTACCCAAATCCTTGCCCAAATCTACCACTATACACATATAACGTGGCACGAAAGTATATGTGTATACTGTAACTTCTGAAACAAGAAATATTTACCCAAATCTACCCAAAACCTTGCCTAAATCCACAACCATACACATATAATGTGGCACGAAAGTATATGTGTACAGTGTAACTTCTGAAACAGGAAATATTTACCCAAATCTACCCAAATCCTTGCCCAAATATACCACTATACACATATAACGTGGCACGAAAGTATATGTGCATGTACAGTGTAACTTCTGAAACAATAAATATTTTCCCACATTTAACGTGGCACGAAGGATGGGGGCAACACATATGCTTTCGTTGCTACATATGCGTGCGTGCTTGTTGTGTGCGTGCGTGCGCGCGCGTGTGCGATAGGGTAGGTGGGTACGTTGAGTGGATGGTGGGGGATGGGGGTGTATAACGTCGCTTTGTTCAATCGCTCAGTGATATTACGATGGTAAATCAGCTAAAATAGGGGTACATGTAATATACATGCTATATAGTCTTAGTAGACGTACTGACATAATATATAAATATGTTCCTAAATATTCGCAGAGTAGAACTAACTCCACGGTCTTAAACTAACAAGTTGAAATAAGTGTGTGTATACATTATCAGTTAAAAGTTGCATCGTCTCACAAACATATTAAACAAAGTTGCATGCATAATACTATTGTATCAATGCAATATGGATACAGACCTATTTTCTTTACGACATACCCTTAAATACTGCCAAATATAAATGTGTTCTGTATGAAATTTAATACGCTTCTTATACATACAACCACAAAATCGAATAGGAATAGACAGTTTTCCCCTACGTATAATGCCCGTTTTCATCAAAAAAGGAGGGATTACTTTTTATTATAGGAACTACATTCGACTACAACTCAGAGCTACACCTTGGAGGCTTACATGTAATTAGTTGTGGATAAACTAACACGCCCCATTGATTGTTGCATTGAGTTGTGTGAATTAAAATTTAAATGCCATGTTGTCATTCATATCTAAACCCAAATTAAAAATTAATAACTTACATTCTCATCACAAATGACACATATGCTGCCAAAAAATCCACACAAAAATGGGGGTCATGTATCTTCTAAGAAAGAACTTGTCTCATGAATGAATGCTCCCTTTAAAAACATAAACACTGAGATGCCATACTATTGTATTCATACACTCATTTCCATATAAGCAAAATAAATTAAAAACTCACAATTTTAAAATGACAATGCTTGAAAAATGTAACAAATATATCAACAATGTGATATAAACCAAAAATAGCACTTTAAATTAGTGAAAATGCATTTTTTTTACAAAAAGAAATGAGAATTATTTATTGACGCCATTATGTGATACCCCAGGCCGACACTTCCTGTGTTGCAATGGGTGTGCTACACCTTGTTGGCCTGGGGTATCGCATAATGGCCGCCCAGAGAGAGGGGAAGGATACATAGGAATCCAGGAACCGTGCCCTACCCTTATTATCGAATAGATTCCTATGGTTCTTTAACGTGCTCAGTGGATAGACCTATACACGGGACCGCCCGGTTTACGTCCCCATTCGACGGACGAGGCTAAGGGAAAGTGTCTTGCCCAAGAACCATCTGACACGGGACCACCAGGTTTACGTCCCCATCCGACGGACGAGGCTAAGGGAAAGTGTCTTGCCCAAGAACACTCCGACGAAATTCAGTGGCACCACAGAGGATTGAACCCGGGGCCTCCGGTTACAAATCCACCGCGCTACCGATCACATACACAATTGTGGGGTTTTGACGAGGTGGTATTATGTAATGCATGTTTTTTTTAACATAAAACATATGTCTTGATGCTGTTTTACTGGACTGAAATGAAAATAAGCCATATATGTATTTTTCTATATAGATGTTCAGTTGAACTTTCTCGAATATACCAAAAGGTAAATGACCACTGAAAAACTATAAATGCGCAGAGGACCATCGATTAAACAGGCGCGGAACAGCCCAAGCTGCAAACCACCCCAACATATTTATATTTACTTGATACTTCAACGTCTTTGGTGGTGGTGGTAGGGGTGGGGGGTGGGGGGGGGGGGGGGGGGGGGAACAGTAGGGCGAGGGGGAATAGTAGGTCGAGGTAACTGTCCAATAATTAAAATTACACATATAAATATCTTAGGTTTACAGTAGTGTTGTTCCGATTAATCGATTTGGTCGATCATCAATCAGTTATGCCTTCTATCTGATTAATCCATTACAATTTTTCATGATCGACTTTACTCGGTTGTTGAAAATTATGGCTGATTTCATTCTCTTGTACTAAAATATAAAGAAATAAAATGAGTTGTAATTTTGCAACAAGTAATCACATGTTTATAGTGTGGGTATCACAACTTATTTTTTAAAATTTGTGTTGGTCAGTTTCATTCAGTTCTTTTATTACCAGAACATACTTAAAATGTGATTCTTTTCTTCAATATAGTCTGAAAAAGGTTTGTCTTTATAGCAGCCATGTTTAATCGATTAATGATCGATCATCGGTTGGTTAAATATTCCGATCATGAATTTTCAGCCGATTCCCAACACTAGTTTACAGTATAAAAAAAAGAAGTTTATGAGACAGTATATCAACCGTTTAGTGGTCGCAAATGTTTTTTAATTGTGACTCGATAGTTAAGAAAATTAAACGGTCGATATACTGTCTCAAAATTCAAACCTTATTCTAACGTGCTTTAACCAGGGAATGCATCTTAACGTCTCACACCTCAATTAATTTTCCATAGGGTCCCATTGTAATGTTTTTGTTCGTGAAATAGGGATAAACAAAATTTACAAAATATATGTATGCTTAAATTCTTCATTGATTCAATATCTGCAATTTAAAACACAATTAACAAACATTTATTGATTGAACTTCTTTAATTTCATGTTTGCTCACAAATCAAAATTTAGAAAAAAATACAACGTCGTGGTGATTAGACCCATGATGTGTAAAATGAGTCTGGTAAATATAAATCAATGTATCCTGTAAAATGTAGAAAAGCGGACTTGTTTTTTTTAATCTACCTCCTTCATCTGTGGGGCATGAGTATTCAAAGAAAATAATAGTGGCGTGAGTCCTTAAGCTGCTCAAATTGTTCAAATCGACTACCGAACGTCATTACATGCGTGCCGCCATCATTGATTTATTTGACGTCAGTTTGTTTTCACGTTACTATGATGTCCAATGATACAAACAATATAATTACATTATCTGCCAACCTGTGATGTCTTTATTAATTAAATACCACAATATGCAAACTTCATAAGAATTTTGCGAGTGGTGTAAAATCTACGATCATATATAGCCTAAAATGTGCTGAAAATGACGTTAAACACCAAACAATTCATAGCATTCACACCCATGGAACTTCATAAGTGAATTGCCCTTTTTGAAAAAAAGAACCTTATTGTTTTGGTGTCAAAGTCACCAAACACTTTTAAAGCATAACACCAACCAACACGTAACATTTTTTAATTTTGGTGTAGCTGAAATGTTTCTACATGTCTATTACTGGTCAGTGAGTTGATGATATAATTTGAAATACAAATACTTTTGAAATACAAATAATTTATGATATCAAAAACTGTGGTATATCATATATTTAACATTGTGATATATGTACAACTGCATTAACGTGATAAACTGAGATTATTTTAATAATGTGTGTATATGTATCTTTAGCCTGAAATAAAGAATAAACACTGATTTAAATTTAGCTTTACATCATGTACATTGCAAGTATTTATGAAATAATGTGTTTTATTATTTCTATGACGTCTTTTTGCGATATCTTAGTGAGTTTAAGATTGCCCTAGACCAGTCGTAAATTTATGACCAGGAGTTACGATATCGTAGACAAAATTATCGTACAATTTTGTTCATAATACGCGTAAAAAGACGTACGATCATCCTACGACAAACTTACCGTATTTGTCGGGGTATAGCGCGCACTTTTTTGCCCCAGATTCTGTGGCTGAAGTTGGGGTGCGCGGTTTAAGCAACAAGTAATGATTTACTTTTTTTTTTTCAGCCAAGACGAGAAGTTTTGTGGTTTTCAAAAAGTCGCAAGACCGGCCGTTTACTACAGAGATTGAATCGAACAAAAGTTGGCTTGTTTCTATTGTTTCAATAAAATGCGTTGTATGCTATATGCTTATTATCAATAAAAATAATAAAATCAAACTTTACCATGTTTTATGTTGATTATTGTTGAGAAAATACCATTGAAATGTTGAAAAATACAATTGTTTACAAAAATCGGCATTTTGAAATGAAAACGAGGCTGGGGTTTTCCGAACCCGCAGACTGGGTTAGTGCATATTTTATTAATAGAATACAATAGAATTGTATGTATAATAATTATTTCTAATAAACAACGACCCCCTTACTTATTTGTTAAAGTTGATTTCTGAATTTCTGAATTTCGACAACGTAGAATCATGATTATTCCTAAATTGGTTCAAGGGTTCATTTGATTGGGAAAACGTGTTAAGTGTGAAGTGTTTGGTTTATGTTAACTGACCGCAAACAATGATAACTAATTATTAAACAAACATGTGAAACTCGACTGGGATAGACGTCTTTTGTGTACCGGTCTACTGGTGTGAATTTTTTTTTACTTCTATTTTTAACTAGGGAACTTTAAATATCTACGAGTAGGGTTTAGTGTTTGGGGTTTAGGTTTACAGCAGTCTTATACTCTATACGTTTGCTCTCTGATTATTATCAGGGTGCAACAGCTTAGACTGCTTGAAGTTGTTTTTTTGTCCAAATCACAAAAGTCTATTTTTAGAATCTATTCTTATCCAGAGGCGAGTGTACAGTTTCGGGAATATCCCTACTACACAATTATTTTCGTTTTTGATAAGATTTGTCTAATAAAAGACTCTTACATCTAATAAAAGAAAAGTTACGCATTAGTTTAGTTATCTAATGCACATATAAAACTCTGAGAGCAACATTTACATTGAAACTTCTTGAATTTTTACTTAGAACATTGTTAGTGATAGAGGATTTACGAAATTATTCACTGAGTTTATATAGAAACGTACTACATACGTTTCATTTCGTTTCCGGTTTAGGCTTTATGTTTCATGCTACAAATTTAGATACATAGTATTACTATAGTTAGTTACTTCTGTTTGTAGTGTTGATGATTTCGAGACTTGTCAATCCAAAATATTAAATATAATATGATCGTAATAAAAGTTGAACACGGGCGTGGGTTTTTTATTTTATTGAAACTTGAGTAAACAACAAAAGTACACTCAACAGTACAAGTTTATTTACACTTGAGTAAAAAAACACAGTCTAACATGCAGCTTCGTTTTAGCAAATCAAAATTCGTTTTACATTTCCTCTTTGGTCAATGCTTCAAAATGGCGCTCTGCTGTCCTGAAATTGAAAACACATGTTTTTAATGCGCGTTTTACGCAACAATACATAAAAAAAAGTTTTTTTTCCAAGGATTTCAGGCCCAAAGTCGGGGTGCGCGTTATATGCGCATGCGCGCTATACGCCGACAAATACGGTACGCTAAAATTGACCGTAAGATGTTTAATAAAACGGGCCCCAGGTCCGTGGCTCCAAGGTCAAATGTTAAAATGAAGCTCTTTCGTGTCCGGTCAATAACTTGACATTCATGGACATATTTGCATATAACGTGGCACAATTGCTCGCCACAATTGCTCAACACAACAATACGACGTGTCGCGCACAAAATCCAGGTCCGTGGCTTCAAGGTCACACTTAGAGGTCAAAGGTCAAAATGAATATTTAAGTGCTTTCATATCCAGTCAGTAACTGACATTCATGGACAGATTTTTAAATAACTAGGCACAATTCATGGTCAGATAAAGAAAACAATGTAAGGCCATAAAAAATTAATAACCTGGTACTCAGGCCCGCCCACATGTCTTTTTTTGGTGTCGCATTGCCGATTTTATCTCAAAAGTAATAAAATAAAAAATTGGAAATTCGCTACCAAAATTTCGAGAAAAAAGTTCCGCATCCAAGTTCGTTCCGGTTTTACATGCTAGCTTGTGAGTGTTGCAGTCGTACGGGTACCAATCTAGGAGAGTCTTGACACTTGAGACGCTTGGAACTAGTAGGTGCTACAGAACAGGCGATTTATTCAAGCGTCTAATCGACAAAGTCTCACAACAACAAGCAATAATGGCAGTGTCATCGAGTCGATTGAAGCTCATGCGTGATCTAATACAAATATACGGACTTATTTTGATTGAAAGAAGCATAATTCGGGAAGAAATGATAAGGTAATGATCGACAATAGAGATGAGCTGATCCAACTGGTTATTGCACATGTATTTCGTGATATTTTGCATCAATACTTGTATTGGAATTAAAGTTTGGATAAAAAAAAAACGTCCGCGTGACCACTGTAAAATTGTAAAAAAAAATGCGCCCGTCCACATCTCTTCTCAGAAAAAGTGGCCTGAGAACCAGGTAATTAATTTTTTGTGGCCTAAGAAGTTGATGTTTATTAGTATGCATCATATTTATGCATAGCAGCTTGTTATGAATGTTTAATATCCTGTAAACTTATAGAAATAGTTGTGATTGAAATTTGCATACTTAAGCTCAAGTCTAAGAATATTCTCAAGAATGGTTGGTGAATTCAAGACCAGGGTGCCGTTTCACGAAGCGTCGTAAACTTACGTTCAATATTAACGTAAGTTTTTCACTTACGTAAAAGTTAAGAATTTCTTACGTGCGTTTCTCGAACGTCATCGTAAGTATTTGCGTACGCCTACGATAAAAAAAATCGTAAGTTTTTCGTAGGATACTCTTTAATACAGAAGATAAGCATTTCATCGTAGCAACGACGACATCCTGTCGTTAATTGAAGAGCACCTGTCCAACAAAACTGAGCTTATTAACTTCAAATCTATACTTTGTACTTGGAAATCTATAATTCTATTACGCTGCAATAAGACATTAATGACGTCAAGAAAAAAGACGTATCTTGACGTCATAATGCACACATTACGTCGATTTTAACGGTTTTATTGGGTCGTTAATTGGATGTTGTACACTTTACTTCAAAAGTATGTTATGTTCTCTTTAATGCACGATGATTATTGTGGCAGGCCAATGGCAAAGCTGCCTTTACGCCAAAACACTGGGCTTGCTCATTATTTCACCCTAAAAATATATGGGTACGACTGAGTAGAACGACACAAAAACTGAAGCTGCGAATCTACAAGGATGTTGAAATTAACTAATGTCATCATTTAACACGTCAGGCACATAAACAATGCAACATCTTCAAAGTTACGGTAATGTAATAGTATACTTGTATAATGTAATAGTGTACTTGTATCTAGAGACACAATAAGTCAATGATTAAATATTTAGAAAATATTATATCAAACAAAATGTAAGGTTTTACAGAGACGTGTAATAAACCATTCTTAAATCACTGGGTTTTGGTATCGTGTTGCTTTAATTGGAGAGTACATTGTTTTAGATTAAGAGTTTACTCATATGAAAACATGTATTAGCCAAGATCCGTCCACCCCAAAAGCATATGCATCCAGGTCTAATGCATAACCAGCAGTGTGTGAACGCTTTTTACTTCTTCAGAATGTTTGATGCAACTAGTTATGTGTATTTCTATCCTATCGTTGTACGTTACAATAATAATCGCGGTCTAAGATTTTAACGATATAATAACAAGGGTATACTTGAAGTAACATATATGAAGACCGTCTTCATATATGTTACTTAGTATACCCTTGTTATTATATCGTTAAAATAAAGTATATTTATATCACAAAACAATACCAAACTAGCGTTATAATCAAATCCCTACGAATAAAGTGTCCTAGTTCAGTTCGTATGCACAAACAATCCAGACGCTAGTGTATCTATATACATTTAGGGTGTCCTAATGGTTAAAAGGCTGAGGGACTATAATCCTTTAGAACCAGACTCACGCAAACACGCATGGCAGATCTATTTGAATTGACACCCATCCCCTCCAGTAGTAATACTTCTATATGTGGTCGTGTACATGTAGGCATGCAGGTCCTTTGAATAAACATCGCGCGCGTGACTTTTATCTTTACCCATAGTGATTATAAGACTCTTTCATGGGTATCCGGTGAAGATAGGGAATAACCCGAGGAATACGTTTTTTTTATTTGAACTGAGGCTCTGCCGAGGTTCCGATTAAAACTCCCTTTTTATTTGAACCGAGGCTCCGATTAAAACTCCCTATCTGAACCGATTACCCATGATAGACTTTTTTTCTTGCATATCAGAGACATGTTGTGTGTTTACGCCGCCAGCTACTAACGTTTTGCATGTTTTCCTGCGTACCGGATGTTGGTGCGTGTGACTTTTATCTCGACCCTAGGGTGAGATGGAAAATCTAGCCCCGGTAAAATGACGGATTTCCTTGTCCGGTATGCAAGAACAGTCTTTCCATTCCCCATGTACAATGTGGATAGCCTTTTCCGGTATGCAAGAAACTAATAGGCTTACAGGAAGTAAATCACCGTGGTCGATAAGTAGTTCCCAAATATATAACCCCCTCACCTTTTTTGTGATAAATGCATTTTTGAGTATTTAAGGCCCGTTTTTTTTGAGTGGCTGAAATGACTTTATTGACTTTTTTGTGAGAGCTAAGAACCATTTGCATGTTTGTATGATGATTTTATTTATCAACTTGAAAGTTTTGAAAGTGAAAGTAGAACACATGTAAGAGGTGCTGGATGAATGCAGTTTGTTCAAGGTGTCAGCAAAGATCAGAATTTTATTTTCTTATATGCCACATGACCCCTACTATTCTCAGCAGTTTTTAGCTCTACTGATCAGAGATCAGCAGAGCTTATGCCGTGGTGCGGCATCCGTCGTCCGTCCGTCTGTCCGTAAACTTTTATTTGTAGCGACTTCACAGCTGAAACTACTGGATGGATATTCATGAAACTTTACAGAAATGTTGCCCATAAAGTCTAGTTGATCCTAGCAAAAATTCATGTCGATGTGAAATCCAAGATGGCCGCCAAAGCTAAAAATAGAGTTTTAAAATACAAGTTTGTAGCGACTTCTTCTTGAAAACTATAAGTGATATTGATATGGGACTTTTTCTAAAATGATCAGCATGACATGATGTTGATCCTAGTCAAAAATTGTTTTGATTCAACGTTAAACATGGCTGCCAGCGGCCATCTTTGTTTACATAGAGTTATATAGTAAAAACTTGTAGCGACTACTTCTCTGAAACTACTTGGCGGATTGTCATGAAACTTTACAGGAATGTTGCTCTTGATGTCTAATTGATCCTAGAAAAATTTCAGGTCAGCCGGAAATTCAAGATGGCCGTCACAGCTAAAAATAGATTTTTAAAAAATAAGTTTGTAGCGACTACTTCTTGAAAACTATAAGTGATATTGATATGGGACTTTTTCTAAAATGATCAGCATTACATGATGTTGATCCTAGTCAAAAATCGTTTTGATTCGACGTTAAACATGGCTGCCAGTGGTCATCTTTGGTTACATAGAGTTATATAGTAAAAACTTGTAGCGACTACTCCTCTGAAACTACTTGACGGATGTTCATGAAACTTCACAGGAATGTTGCTCTTGATGTCTGGTTGATCCTAGAAAATTTCAGGTCGGCCGGAAATTCAAGATGGCCGCCACAGCTAAAAATAGATTTAAAATAAATAAGTTTGTAGCGACTACTTCTTCAAAACAATAAGAGATATTGATATGGGACTTTTTCTAAAATGATCAGTATGACATGATGTTGGTCCTTGTCGAAAATCGTTTTGATTTGACCTTAAACATGGCTGCTTTGTTTACATAGAGTTATATAATGAAAACTTGTAGCGACTACTTCTTTGAAACTACCTGACGGATTTTCATGAAACTTCACAGGAATGTTGCTCTTAATGTCTTATTGATCTTAGCAAAATTTCAGGTCGGCCGGAAATTCAAGATGGCCGCCACGGTTAAAAATAGATTTTCAAAAAACAAGTCTGTAGCGACTACTTCCTGAAATCAAAATCAATCAGTAGAGCTTCAAGGTCATTGACCTCTTGTTTAGAGAGGAGGGTCTCATGATTAAGAATATATAAGTGAATTTTAGTTTGAACTTCATTTTGAAAAATGGCTAACTAGAAAGCTTGGAATATATTGTACAGGACTCAATGGTTTTCGTTTTACTTCCGGTACACCTATATTCATGACATGTTATGCTCTCTGATAAGTTACGAAACACATTTACACGGTTACATTTTAATATACTAGTAGTTTGTTTCTCATGTAAAACTTATTTTCTAAAAAAAACACACGTAAATCAGGTAGACTAGCCGACCGACACTATAATGTCTGATCAAATTACACTACTCCATTACACACTACTCCATTATGATTAATGTGGCCAATTGGATAGTGCGGTGACTTGAAATCCGGAGGACCCGGCGTCAAGCCTCACCGGCGCCAATTAGTATGTCGTTGTGTTCTTGGGTAAAATACTTGCCCATTACCTACACTCCACGCAGAACCAAATGAATATAGGCAGGTTCCTCGATGGATTCCTATGTATTTTTTTTTGAGGCAGGTCTAAATAACCTATGTTGTGTTAATGGGCCGTTAAACAACTTACAATTCAATGCAATAACGAGTTTTGACAAATACGACACAGTTAAAAGTGATCCCTGTACGTCAGCCGCGATAAACAGGCCCGACAGACATTGAAAAAAATGGCTTTTTTTTCAGTTATGGCAGGTTTTATTTCAAGGTATATAGTTGAACAGTTTAAAGTCATAATGCGAAACATGTCAACCATCCTCTGCTGTGCGTCTGGAATCGTCCCTGAAAGAAATAAGAATGAAATACAAGCAAAGTTTTACGCAAGCGTGAAATAGCTGCTGAGAGGAAATAGCATATATCTGGGTAGAGACTGGACAAAAAGTTTAACATAATAACATATCAAGTCAGTCACGGTGGTTAAAACAATATTGAAAAAAAATATAATGTTGACGTAAACAGGCCACGACCGTTTTTTTTCTTACCAAACACATTCTTCCCGAGTTTTACCATCAGTTGTTCCTACCAAACATTTTGAATCAATGTGGGCGACCTCGCTTCTCTCTGTTCAAATACCTTGTTGCTTCTCTCTGTTCAAATACCTTGATTTGCCTTACATACTGATTACAATTCAACTTTGGACCACGACGTGCTAGAAGTACACATCAGCACAGAACAGGTGTTGAGTGTGCGTTAGCGTGTGCATTACAGCAGACGTCTCACTGCTACGATGTGCAATTATAAGAATGCGTTATCAAAGTGAAAAACTCAAAGAAATTGTTCATTGCTACCTTACCATTACATGTGCAATTATGAAAACCATATAGGCAGCGAATATACCCATCGACTTATGTATAACACGGCGGTATTTACGAAAATACCGCATTATAATTGGGTATTATTCAATAAAAAGGTATTATTCCATTAAAATACAGACTTGCACTTATTCCATTCCAATACTTGCGTTTCTTTCAGTTTCATTATGCTCCGTAAAATATCCCGGACGTGAAGATCCCGGAAATATTGCCGCATTCTACACTTTAGTAGACTGCTCTACGAAAACGTCATTTGAGGCAATAAAACGGCAAGCTTTGAACATTGAAGTTATTATTATTATTGAGCTGAAGTTATTGTCCAGACGCAAAAAAGTGTGACTACCGATAGACGACTGACGACGGACAAGGTGAAACCTGTGTGTCCACCAACATAGAAATAATACAATAAATAAAAGATCAAATAGGATTTTTTGTTTTTATTTCATGATTTTAATTGTCCAACTCAAGTCATAAAAATGATTAAAATATATATCTATTACATTTTAAAAGTATAATAGTGAATTTGCCTTTCTTTAAAACAGAGTGGCCACAGAAATCTCAATATAAAATTCCCTGATATTTCCCTGATTTTTGGACGATGCCCTCAGGCAACCGTCCTAAGTAGTGGGAATTCTGGCGCACAAAGAATTTCTACTAGAAACCAAAGAGCACCAGATTACAGAGCGATAAATATAGTACCATTTTCAAGGCTGTAAATGGGCAAAAGATCCGTATATTGATAACATTATATTGATACATATGTAAGCGTTGGTAAACATTAAGTGATTTTAACTTAGGTTTAAGTAATACGCTGTTTTTGAAGGGATTTGATCCAGTACAAATTAATGCGCATATGCCTTATAACGTAAACAAGTGTCTAGGTTTACCACCATTAATTACATGAAAGCCTCCGAAACAAGTGTCTAGGTTTACCACCACTAATTACATGTAAGCCTCCGAGGTGTAGAGGTGTAGTCGAACCTAGGTCGATGGTAAGATGCGATGGTCGATGGTAAGATGCGATGGTCGATGGTCCATCGCATCTTACCATGGTCGATGGTCCATCGCATCTTACCATCGACCATCGTATCTTACCATCGCATCTTACCATCGACCATCGCATCTTATCATCGACCATCGCATCTTACCATCGACCATCGCATCTAACCATCGACCATCGTTATATAGAGATTTACTACGAGATGTTACCATCGCATCTTACCATCGAGTATCGACCTAGGTCGATGGTAAGATGCGATGGTAACATGGCCCTAACAGGACACCGTAGTAAATCTCTATGTACAATTGTTAACACCTCAATTACACATGATTGCAGAGTGACTTATGGAAGTTATATTGTGATATAATATTTACTTGCCGTTTTCATATATATATACATGTATAATTACTGCACTGGTACCATGTTATACATTGTAGCTACCATGTTATACTTTGTATTTGTATCCTCACGGGCTTTATAGCCTATTGGAAATTTGAAATAAAAGTATCTATCTATAAACTTGGATGAATTCATCCCGGATATTCATCCCAGGTATAAACCACACGTTTCTTTTCGCTTGCGGGATTTTCTTTTATATAATACTAATATAATACTAATGTGATTAAAAAGCTTAATTAAGACATAACTATAACAATAGGTTCCGTTTCGCTCGCGGGATTTCCTGTTTGCTTCCGACTAAACTACACCTTTTTCATCTTAATTTTCATAATTGGACTTAATAAAGAATATTGATATAGTAATATCATGTTTAATTAATGAGCAAATAATAATTATGTCCCTAAACAACTTCATTAAGACCAAAATATACTAAACACAATCCTTTTCGCTCGCGGGAATTCCTTTTCGCTTCTTTTCGCTTAAACATTCCTTTTCGCCGTTTATACACACCGGGAAAACTGCCCATTTTTATTCGATTTTGTGGTTGTATGTATAAGAAGCGTATTAATAGGTTTTACTGGATCACTAATGAACATTTTCGAAATTTCGACTCTATGCTTACATTTTGTGAGCAATGAAAACAGTCAATCAATGAAAACAGCTGTACCCTTGACCTGTTTAGTAAACAAACAAGAACTTTCTTACATGTCTTGTGACACCACCTTTTCTGGTGATTTTTCAAGTGGAAAATTAGTTTTCTATACGAACATTACACTGCTGAATTATCAATGCTTGAGTTGAATTTGCAGCAAATCATTAATATGTGACACTTTAACATTGGTGTCTATGGGGAAAATAATTAGTGGTATAATACCTCTACATGAGGTTGGGAGTAAAAGTCATCCCGTACATTCCGAAATATAATGAAAACAGCCGGTGCGTAGTACGAAGAATACCGAAAGTAGCAATTAATAGTGAGTAACGACTCTAATATTATAGAGATTATCTTTATAGTATCAGTTTATGAAGGATGTATATAACGACAAACGATAATGTTTATTAATTTATTTATATGATATATTGGGTCGATCATAATTTTTTTTTTTGGTGGTTTGCTGTTTCCATACCTACCCACAACCTTTTATAGCAATTTTTTAACATAGTTTTTTTAATACTATTTTTAGTATATTTTTCTTTAATTTCTTAAGGTTTTTACTGTCTTTGGCAAAAAAAAAATCACCTACCTACCTACCCACCCACTTATAAAATCCTGGGTCGGGAAACAGCAAACAAATATATTTTTAAGGATGGCCTTAGAACAATTAGCATGCATACATGTAATAGATATATCAGATATAGTTGGATTATAAACAGAATCCGTGCGTACGTACATTTGAAGAGTAAGTAATTCGATTACCATGATATTAAATTGAACTTTTATCACATTACATCATGGTAACTATTAAAGGCCGTTCATGAAGTAGAAGAGATTATATAACTATGTACCACAGACATCTCTTTATCAAACCATACACTTATTTTCATCAATTCAATTCATATAATATTTTATTTGGCATAACATTTACATGTTTATTGCCTAAACAAGGCGGAATACATTACACAATATTTCAGAGAAGAGTACAAACATACTTCATGAATGAATACATATATTACAGTGGAATAGTTATAATCATTACGTTCTATCAATGGCATTTCCCCCATTTTATTACCATTATCAATATTGTGTTTAAAAAGTATTTATATTTAAGGAATTTAGAACTATACATAGTAACTCTGACTACCGTTACATCAGACTACACTTATTTATTTATTTATACTTATCCTGATTCAATTTGTTTTGTTTTAGCCATATCGACACCGAAAACGTCTTTGCAGAAATGCGTGTGAAGTTTAATTCTAATCTGCCCAGTGGTAACACATAAGATTTCTAACAAAGTGTACCCAAGTTAAAAAAAGGGGAATAACTGTGCCAAAATAGATTTCAGAGTTGAACAACTTTTGCATGGAATGTTATTCATTCTTACCAAATACATGTGTGCAATTTCATTCCAATCTGTGCAGTATTTAAATAGATACAAGTTAACTACACTTACATTCTGCCTAAGTAAAAAAGCGGCATAACTGTGTCAACATACGTTGCAGAGTTATGTGACTTTTGCGTGGCATGCTATTTACTGGTAACGAATACAGGTGTGAAGTTTCGTTTCAACCTATCCAGTAATTAAACAGTTTATTTTAACTTTAACATTTTATTTCAAATATCAAGTGTACATAATTATAATTTAGACGTCATACATTATGCAGATGTTATTTGTATGACCTCGTACAATACAGATGGTACTCTGCTCACGCTATTAAGAACTTGATCATATAGCGAATGGTTATACAATATATATACCATACAGCTAAATTTCTGCTTAATATTAAACCTATAATTATATGTACGATATCCTGAATTACATTCCATCTTTTTTCTATTTTTTTTTTTTTTAAATATTTTATTCAGTTCAATATGTCTAAACCGTTTAACTTGTTATAAATTGGAAGACATTTTTTAAGTTTGCAAGAATATATACTTTATATAGATAATTATATAAGCAATGAAATAAATAAAATAATGTCAATGTCACTTAGTGCCTAGAATAATATCCTCTGGTTTAATTTCTACCAAAATATTTCATTTTTCCTTCAAGTGAACTAAGGGGCGTCCGTGGCCGAGTGGTTAGAGTCTCTGACTTGCAATCACTTGCCCCTCACCGCTGTAGGTTCGATCCCTCAGGGGCCTAGGAATCTTTATGTGAGGAAGCTATCCAGCTGGCTTGCGGAACGTCGGTGGTTCTACCCAGGTGCCCGCCCGTGCACGAAAATTGCCCAGAGGGGCACCTGGGGTCTTCCTCCACCAGTGGAAGCTGGAAAGTCGCCATATGACCTTAGCTGTTGGTGCGACTATAAAATACAATTCAATTCAAGTGAACTAAAAGCTCTATTAAAGAATATTTCTGGAAAAGATGCAGTCATACAGTAAAAATAAATGTAAAATAACTTTCTTTAGAAATTTACCCAAAAAAAGCACGGTTCGTTTTCAGGCATTTCACATTGATACAATCTTGCACTTGTAAAAATAATTCTATGCAAAATTTTGAATTGCAAAGATTGGAGATAATTATGTATCTTCTACTGTCAGAACTAAATATTTATTCATAGAAGTATTTCAGTCCTACAATTATCAGTTTACATACTCATTTAACACAATTTGACTAAGTATAAAACAGGGGCATAACTTTGTCAAAGTAGGTTACAGAGTTATGTAATTTGTGTATATAGTATGTTGTCTATTTTATTATTTACCTAATAATGTATGAAGTCTCATTGAATTCTACTGGTAAGCCAATTCTGATTGTAGACCGAGCTGAACTGAAAAGAAAGTGATGATTCAGCATTCATTTGCATATTTATTACACTAGTTAATGTATAATGCTATTTATATCATCAGAGTAATGCATAAATGACAGTGGTCGACATCTCCATAAAATGGTAGTAATGCAGAAATGACAGCGGTCGACATCTCCATGATAATGAGAGCAACGCAATAATGACAGCGGTCGACATCTCCATAAAATGGGAGTATTGCAGAAATGACAGCGGTTGACATCTCCATGAAAATGAGAGTAATGCAGAATGACAGCGCTCGACATCTCCATCAAAATGGGAGTAATGCAGAAATGACAGCGGTTGACATCAGGGCTGTCTTTCTACCATGGGGGAATGGGTCCGGGTCCCTCAGAGGGGGAAATTTTCGCGTCAATTTCAGTAAAAGGGGGAATTTTGCATGGAAGTTCAAACATCCATAACACATTATGATATCATCAATATAAAATGAAATCATGCTGATTAAATAGATATATAACACTAAATAGACAAATAAAGCAAGGATATTAAGCATACAATAACACAATTTTTAAAAAAAAAAAATTCAAGGGTGGAATTTTGACACTGAGGTGGGGGAAAAAAAGATACTTTTCAGGTGGGTGACTGGGGCCGTTAATACAGCCCTGGACATCATCATGATAATAGGAGTAATGCAGAAATGACAGCGGTCGACATCTCCATAAAATGTGAGTAATGCAGAAATGACAGCGGTCAACATCTCCATAAAATGTGAGTAATGCAGAAATGACAGCGGTCGACATCTCCATAATATGTGAGTAATGCAGAAATGACAGCAGTCGACATCTCCATGAAAATGAGAGTAATGCAGAAATGACAGCGGTCGACATCTCCATGATAATGGGAGTAACGCAATAATGACAGCGGTCGACATCTCCATAAAATGGGAGTAATGCAGAAATGACAGCGGTCGACATCTCCATGAAAATGAGAGTAATGCAGAATGACAGCGCTCGACATCTCCATGAAAATGGGAGTAATGCAGAAATGACAGTGGTTGACATCATCATGATAATGGGAGTAATGCAGAAATGACTGCGGTCGACATCTCCATAAAATGCGAGTAATGCAGAAATGACAGCGGTCAACATCTCCATGAAAATGGGAGTAATGCAGAAATGACAGCGGTCGACATTTCCATAAAATGTGAGTAATGCAGAAATGACAGCGGTCGACATTTCCATGAAAATGTGAGTAATGCAGAAATGACAGCAGTAGTCATCTCCATAAAATGTGAGTAATGCAGAAATGACAGCCGTCAACATCTCCATAAAATGTGAGTAATGCAGAAATGACAGTGGTCAACATCTCCATAAAATGTGAGTAATGCAGAAATGACAGCGGTCGACATCTCCATAATATGTGAGTAATGCAGAAATGACAGTGGTCGACATCTCCATAAAATGGGAGTAATGCAGAAATGACAGCGCTCGACATCTCCATAAAATGGGAGTAATGTGGAAAGAGAGTAAGAGGCAACACTTGACATTTCCATGTACATGAGGATTTGCTTTTTACACAAGTCAGGATAGGATTTTTTTATTGTATTGCTTAAATGTCAATTTTGTAAGTTAGGGATTAGAAGTTAATTTACAGTATTTATTTTGTATAAATTATTCATCGCAACACCTCATTTAATGATGAGATCATATTTATTTTAGTCAGTTTGTTCAAAATGAATAATGACAACAATTATTCCAACTTGTTATAGGGTGCCGTGTGTAACAAAACTATTTAGCTCAAAAACATGTTGTTTTTTCACTATTTAACATAATGGACTGCACCATATTTAAATAAATCAACATGATTTAAATAAATTGACACTTAATAATTTAAATAAATCCTCTTGATTTAAAGTACCGGTATATCCTTAAGATTTAAAATATATCGTCACGATTAAAATATATCCATGCGATTTAAATCATTAGAATATATGTAATTATATTAAAATATTTTTATTTATGCTCATAGAGGATTTGTTTAAATGGTGTTAATTTGTTTAAATTGTGTCGATTTATTTAATTATAGTGAATTTAATTAAATTGTTGCACATTTATACTATTTAGATAAACGAATAATTACATCAAAACCATTCAGTTAAATTGTATGGATAAAATTATATATTTAAATCGCGAGGATATAATAATCTAAATCGTAAGGATATAATTAAATCGAGAGCGTTTATTTAGTGTCGATTTATTTAAGTCGTTTCCCATTTATTTAAATTTGGTGCAGTCCATGTTAAATAGTGAAAAAAAATGTTTTTGAGTATATTTTTTTAAAACGGCGCACCATTGTTTCATTTCATAATTTCAGTTGATTATTTATTTTGAAAACATTTGCCGCGATGTGTTGGCGAACATTGCCGCAACTTTGCAGCGAACATCACCACAAGCATCGTCAGAACAGTGCAGAGAAACATTTTAATATGGAAATGAAGTTTGATGCTGCCTGCAAAGTTGCCAAAACATCGCCAGAAGATTACAGCTAAAAGCATTATGCAAATGAAGTTTGCTGCAAAGTTGCCGCACACTTTTACCATGCCAATGAGGTCTGCGGCAAAGTTGCAGTGAACATCGCCAGAACATCACCAGAACCTCACCAGAACCTCATTTGCATATTTGTTCGCTGCAACTTTGCCCCATACCTCATTTGCATGATAAAAGTGTACCGCAACATCGCGCAAACTTGTCTGCCGCAGCTTTGCAGCAATATTTGCCGCACAGTTGCAGCAAATAGTCGCCAGAAGCCTATATTTTTGGTAAGGGCATGCATTGTATGGACAGCTCTGATACATTAATGTTTTTATTGTTAGTGTATTTGTTAAAAGCACTAAATGTTTGTTAATTCATGTACAGAAGGCCGCATTGAAAATATGATGTGTATATCTTGATAGTATGTCATAATGTGTCTTCTTTAAATAAAGAATTTATTATTATTATTATTATTATTATTATTATATGGATTCAAATAGATCTATAATGTCAGCATACATGATAATAATATGGCACAGACGGTCAATAACACAGCTTGGAAATCCATATACTTTAATAAATGTCACAGTCCGTAGAGTTGCACAAGCCTACTTATGAGTTGCACAAGCCTACTTATTTCTCAAAATAATTTAGTGGGTGGGGTAAATAAGCATCCCTGCATTATTTTCATTGATGGACATTCATCATCATAATCTTACCTGATTGTGTATAATACAATAATATAGCATTAGGCCTAATGTATATATACACTTACCGGTACAATCGAATCCATCCACTGGGTTCCTTTGGCATTTCATTGTAAACAAATATTTGGCATTCGGAGACGTCGACCTTGACATCTACCGACATGTGCTTTCGTATATAAATAGGCCATCACGTGATGGATTGAAACCTATTTTCAGAAAATGAAGCTAAAAAGCTGGGTCGGTGTCAGTTCCCGGTTATGATCGATGAGAATTATCTGCACTACTGATTGAAAATGAACTATTGTCGCCATTTTGTTTTTTTTACTTGCGAAAAAAAATGCGTACACCACCTAAGGTGTTGGTGTAGACTTACGTAAAAACTTACGATATTTTCACGGAAAATCGTGTTTTTTTTTTTGTGAAACGCCCATAATCACTTACGAACTTCGTACGCAAAAACTTACGTTAAAAACTTGCGTACGATGCTACGTGAAACGGCCCCCAGGTATTCCAACGTTTGTTCTACCCTTTCAGAGCACCAGCGTAACGCTGTAGAATGTGTACCCATGTTGAAGTCTCTACTGAAGGAGCTGCCTGAGGAGCACTACGACCTCCTGAAGCATATAATACGCTTCCTCGCCATCGTCGCATGTAACGAATCAGCTAACAGGATGAGCCCCATGGCACTGGCCATCGTGTTTGGTCCAAACCTGTTCAGGTAGGGTTTCATTACTTATATCTGTATATGTATGTATTTATGGGATATAAAACACCTTTTAACAATCTTTCAGTCATGTAACGACAGTGTCTACTTGAAGCAGTGATCTCTATGTTCAACTTTAATAGTGCTACTGCACTGGAATACATCATGTTGACACAACATGATATCCCACCTAGTCACATAATACAGACACCGAGCTGACCAGTCCTAGAACTTTATATGCTGCACATCAAGCAAGGGAGCTACTAGTGTAAAGTGTTTGTTTTTCCTTATATAAGTGCCAATGGCAAAATGTATGTATTCCAATAAAAAAACTTTTTTTTAATATTTCGAGTGCAGCTTTATTTAAGAGAAAAATTGGGGAACTATATTCTTAAGGTGAGGGTAATGAAATACTACAAGAGAATGTATGCCTGGTAATGTGTTTGAAAATTTCCCAAATTAAGGCAAAATGCCACGAATTTTCCCAACTGAATGGAAACCATTCCCAAAAGGGTGAAAAAAAACACTGTAGTAGCATTATTATGAAGTCTTTAGTATATCCCGGCCAGAGATTGAACCCATAATCTTCCGCATGCTAGGCCACGCCACGATTTTATCAGAAATGTAGCTAACTGCAAGAACAATTATAGTTTGAAATCAGTAATTGACATTTTCATTGAGATTTGTTGTGAAGAAATCAAGGCCCTGTTTTATTAAACATCTTACACTAAGTCGGAGATTTTAAAACTGTTCAAATGTTTGCACCAGAGAAAGGGGAATGGAAACATAGCATTATGTTCAGAAATATCAAATGTATAAGAAAATTAAATGAAATCGCGTTCATTTGAATTGTAAATCAAAGTAAAGAATTTACTAAATTAACTTAAGATCAAAGTTGTCGTAAGTTGTTTCATAAAACCGGGCCCAAATGTTTATTTAAATTTAAATAAAGGGATGGTTAGTAGTTGGTGTAATAATCATAGGAGAAGTTGGTGTAATAATCCTAGGGTATTTCATCTAACATGAAGCTTTTGTTAAATGTTATTGCAGGAGTTGGTTATAAACTTGATTTATTGCACCTCGCACAAAATCCTAGGAATTTCATTGGATTAGATCTGTCACATGGTGACCCTCTAATATTCTATAGTGGGTCTGTAGATTTCATAGAGGGTCACTAAAACAATATGGACTACAATTTTGATTCAAAGTTTAAATCATTTGCAAATAGTTCTTTAAATCGTTAGTAACAAACATAATAATTAAATTTAATTATGTTTTTAGCTCTACTGGCCAAGGGCCAGCAGAGCTTATGGGATGGTGTGTTGTCCGTTGTCCGTCCGTCGTCCGTCGTCCGTCTGTTAACTTTTGCTTGTGTACACTCTAGAGGCCACATTTCTGATGCAATCATCATGAAACTTTGTCAGAATGTTTGTCTCAATGAAATCTCGGTCAAGTTCGAAAAGGGGTCATGTGGGGTCAAAAACTAGGTCACTAGGTCAAATATTGGAAAAACCTTGTGTACACTCTAGAGGCCATATTTTTGACCCGAGCTTGATGAAACTTTGTCAGAATGTTTGTCTCAATGAAATCTCGGTCAAGTTCAAAAATGGGTCATGTGGGATCAAAAACTAGGTCACTAGGTCAAATACTTGAAAAAACTTGTGTACACTCTAGAGGTCATATTTGTTACCCAATCTTGATGAAACTTTGTCAAATTGTTTATCTTAATTATATCTTGATCAAGTTTGGAAATGGGTCACATGAAGTTAAAAACTAGGTCACTAGGTCAAATATTGGAAAAACCTTGTGTACACTCTAGAGGCCATATTTTTGACCCGAGCTTGATGCAACTTTGTCAGAATGTTTGTCTTAATTATATCTTGGTCAAGTTTGAAAATGGGTCACATGGGGTTAAAAACTAGGTCACTAGGTCAAATACTTGAAAAACCTTGTGTACACTCTAGAAGCTGTATTTCTGACCCGATCTTGATGCAATTTTGTCAGAATATTTGTCTCAATTATAGCTCGCTAAAGTTCGAAAATGGGTCACACAGGGTCAAAAACTAGGTCACTAGGTCAAATACTTGAAAAACCTTGTGTACACTCTAGAGGCCATATTTCTGACCCGATCTTGATGAAACTTTGTCGAAATGTTGTCTTAATTATATTTTGGTCAAGTTCGAAAATGGGTCCCATGGGGTAAAAAACTAGGTCACTAGGTCAAATACTTGAAAAACCTTGTGTACACTCTAGACACCATGTAGTACGACTCGATTCATCAATGGTATAACAGCCAGTAGAGTGTTCACAGGCCCTCTTGGGCCTCTTGTTAAACTGTACCAGTCGTGACGTCAACGTCATGACGTTAAATTGCGCGAACGTCTCAATGACATTGATGCTCAATTATAATGGGATAAATATTGGCGTTTGCGTTAAAAAAGGTGCTCGATGCAATAAATCAGTTATTGGGTTTGTTACAGACCCCCTACAGAAATATGTGGGGTCAGTCATATGTATATAGGGGGACTCGGCTATCGCCTCGCCCCCTATAAATCTTACTGACCCCACATATTTCTGTAGGGGGTCAGTAACAAACCCAATAACTAATAGTAGTGGTTTGTATGCCACAATACTGGTTATTATTAATAATTACGTCAGCCTGTTTAATATGAAAGATCATTATAATTTTATAAGGGCTATTCCATTAAAACATACCCGGGGCCCCAGGAAGGCACTTTAATGAACATCTATGGGTGAACCCTATTGTCTGAATTTTTTTTCTTTATTTTTCATCTATGGGTAGGTTTTCAATTTCAAAAGTGCCTTCCTGGTGTCCCATGTATGTTTTAATGGAATAGCCCTAAAAAATCTTTTTGTAAAACTGTACTTTGTTAATATTTTCACTTTTGATGTTGAATGGAAGTTCAGAATTGCTTCAGTTGCATAATCATGTTACATAACATTCCACCAGCCTACATGTACATAGTAATTGTGCAGTGATCTGCCCAAATAAGGAAGTAATCATGTAGCAATGAAACAATGATAGGGATAATCACAAGTATGATGCATCATGCACATGATGGTTAAAACAAAAACCTTGATCCAATTTTAAGTCTAGATAGTGCTCGTTTAGTTTCATTTACATTAAAGGGACACAGGGCAATCTTGGTTTTTATTTTTCATATTATTAACTGTTGATTAGTATATTTAAACATATGGTAGAATAAAAAAATAAAAAATAAAATTCAAAAATTCAAAAATTTGTTTAATTATATAGAAGCAGGTATTAAGGAAAAATGATACTGAATTAATAAGTCGAGACGCAAATTTTAATGATTGATAAAACTTCAAGATTGCCGTGTGTCCCTTTAGGGCTAATTAATGTCCGTTTAGTTTTCATTTACCTTAGTACGGCATTATTGCAAGAATAGTTTCCTTATATCCTCCATGAACCAGAAGAAGACTGTAAGGATAATGAAGGCAAAATAATAAATAAAAAATTGGTGTGTTGCCACTAACCACCTGCAAAAATAGAGTAGCTAGGTCAATTTATCTTCTTTCTTTTCTTTCTCCGAAATTGGCTGCTGTGAGTATTCGTCAAACCACAACATCATATTTGTATGCCTAAGCTTATGTACATGTGTTACAGTGCAAGCCAATCATGTCATGTGATTCCTGAGTGTTAAATGGATTTTTTTTTTAATAGTTCTGAGTGTTAAATGGAATTTTTTTTTAATAGTTTTATATATATATATATTTATTTTTTTCAATAAAAATATTTAACTATGCTGAGATCTGTTTCACAGATGGTCTGCCCTTGGTGAGTGGGTGACCTCTGTTCATTGTGGACTTAGTAGGTAAAATCTCAAGGTTACCATGAAAAACCTATGGAGTTAGTTAGTCTTAAGGTCAAAATTGCCATGAAAAACCTATGTAGTTAGTAGGTCTAAGGTCAAGGTTGCCATGAAAAATCTTGTCTGGATGATACTTCAAGGGTAGACTGACAGGATGACCCAGTACTTTTGGGTCATTTGATCAAAGGTCACAGTTGGGGTCAGTAGTCAAGGCTGCCATCAACGAATCATAAAAAATCTTGTCCGCATTATTACTCTTCAAGCACATAATTATGGACCTGCGACCAATTGTTGATTTGGCGGGCCCTCATGGTAATCTTGTCTAGTGATAATTGATATCAGCTTTTAATCATCAAGTGGTCTTGACATACTAGCCTTCTATCTATATAAATGTTAACTATGTTGACAATTTTATACCAGAAGGTTTATTTTAATCTGAAATTAACAGCTCAGTGGATAAGGCCTTGACTTTATAGGCTGCAGACCTCTGCCCCGCGTGGGTTCGCTCCCTGGCAAAGGCATGTCTGATGGGAAACTTCATCCTTCATTCATCTCCGTCTGAGGTTGCTGTTCTAATATAACCTACTATGACGTGTTAACGAGACATAAAATCCATTTCATTCATTTAATCCGAAAATAGTTTTTTGGTGAAGTATCGGCAGAAGGACAAATTGTTAAACGGGGTATTTTCCTGCAAATTAAAGAAAAAACTAAACTTTTAAAATTAATTTAGATCCAATTTGTGCAGTTGAATCCGAATACTCTATAACAAAATTCCTACATCCTCTTTAAGTAGCTATCCTGCCAGCAGCAACCAAATTTTACAACATAATGTACTCTGTTTCTAAACCTACTGATGATGATGTATATATTTAACTGAATATTTTGAGAATTCCAACTCTACAGGCACAGTATATTAAACACCTTTAACCAGCCAGACCAAACTTCAAAACTGGAGCATTGCATTAAGAGTTACCAACTCATAATTCATTTTACGCATATTTAATCAAGAGTATTTTAAAAACCGGTGAATAAACCAATAATTTTAATCAGCACATATAAATTATTATGTGACATGAACACCTGGATACAGTTTTAATCAACGGTTTTGTAGTGTAATTTTGCTGTTATTTAGTGGGTTAGTTTCTTTAAAGGGCGGCGGTGGCTTCCATCCTGAGATCATGGGTTTGATGCTCATTTGCACCACTGGGATACGTTTGTGTGTCCTTTACCAAGGCACTTAGCCTTGTCTGTCAGGATGTAAACTGTCCGGTTCTATTTATCTGAGTCTATTCTCTGAGCACGTTGAATAACCATGTAGTAATTGAAAGTCATGGTTCCCGGATTCCTATGTTTCCATCCCCTTCTCTAGGGCAACTCAGAATAACCTTAACCATGTGTTGATGAGTCATTAAACAAAAATTAAAATTCTTTATCATTGACCCCTACAACTTCCACATATAAAACAATATATTGCTCAAGGCTTTTTCCCACAAATTTGGGGAGCGGCCAAGGGAAAAAACACCTTATTTATATTTGTATTTTCATCAATTATTTAAAATAATTACGGACTTCTCAGTCAGAGCTGACTTAGCAGACAAAAACACATTGCAGAAGTGATGCTTTTTCTAAAATTGTGCTGCAACTTTCTGATAATGAAAAAATTCTGCCACCATTTGGATTTTTTTTTTCAAGTTTTCAACGGGTAAGACACTTTTACAGGCCTCTGTTACATAAGGTAAAACATCCCCATTACTACTAGTGCTTGAATACTTTAGTGCACACACATTTATGTAACCCAGAGCAGAATTGCAGTAGCTGCAACTGTTATTCACAACATCTGTAAGTATAATTGTTGCGGTTTTTCAGGTGTGGTAAGGGGTTTCTAGCCTTGAAGGACCAGGGTACTACCAATCAGATTGTATACAGATTTATTACGGACTACAACAGTTTGTTCAAGGATGTCAGTGAGGATACACCAGCTGTATACTTCGTGAGTAACCTAGATTTGTATTTGTTCTCTGGTTTTAAAGTTGACTTTAGTTGTTTTATTTTATTGTTTTGTTGTAAAAAAAAAATGAATTAGATTAGTACTCATGCAGGTGTGTTAGTAACTCACATAGTCAAACAGAGCCAACATAGCATATACACTAGTCTGACAAAGTCAAACAGAGCAACACAGTAAACATTTGTCATACACAGTCAAACAGAGCAGCAAAGCAAACATACTAATCATATATTCAAACAGAGCAACACTGCAAACACACTTGTCATACAAAGTCTAACAGAGCAACACAGCAAACACTAGTCATACACAGTCAAACATAGCCACACAGAAAATACACTTGTCATGCACAGTCAAACAGAGCAACACAGAAAACACTAGTCATACACAGTCAAACATAGCCACACAGCAAACACTCTTGTCATGCACAGTCAAACAGAGTGTCACAGCAAACACACTAGTCATACAGTCAAACAGAGCAACACTGCAAACACACTTTTCATACAAAGTCAAACAGAGCAACACAGCAAACACACTAGTCATAGTCAAACGGAGCAAGACTGCAAGCACACTTGTCATACAAAGTCAAACACTAGTCATACACAGTCAAACATAGCCACACAGCAAACACACTTGTCATTCACAGTCAAACAGAGTGTCACAGCAAACACATACGTCATACAGTCAAACAGAGCAACACTGCAAACACACTTGTCATACAAAGTCAAACAGAGCAACACAGCAAACACTAGTCATACACAGTCAAACATAACAACACAGCAAACACACTTGTCATGCACAGTCAAACAGAGCAACACAGCAAACACTAGTCATACACAATCAAACATAGTCACACAGCAAACACACTTGTCATACAGTCAAACAGAGCAGCTCAGCAATACTATTCATACAATCAAACAGCACAACACAACAAACACACTAGTCTGACAGACAAACAGAGCAACACCGCAAACACTATTCATACAGTCAAACAGAACAACACAGCAAACACACTAGTCAAACAGAGTCAAACAGAGCAACACAGCAAACACATTAATTATACAAAGTCTAACAGAGCAACACAGCGAACACGCTAGTCATACAAAGTCAAACACAGCAAAACATTAGTCATACAGTCAAACACAGCAACACAGCAAACACACTAGTCATACAATGTCAAACAGAGCAACACAGCAAGCACATTAGTCAAACAAACACAGCAAAACTTTAGTCATACGGTCAAACAGAGCAACACAGCAAGCACACTAGTCATACAAACACAGCAAAAACACTAGACTTACAGTCAACCCCAGCAACACAGCAAAATCACTAGTCATACACTCAAACAGCAACACAGCAAGCACACTAGTCATACAACGACAGCCAAACATTAGTCATACAGTCAAAAAGAGCAACACTGCAAGCATACTAATCAAACAGCAACACAGCAAACACACTAGACATACACAGTGAAACAGCGCAAAAAAGCTAACACCCTATGCATACAAGATCAAAATGATTTGTTTGTTTGTTTTGATTGTTTGTATGGTGTTTTACGTCATTTTCAACACATATAAGGTTATATATGACTGTTGATTTTTTGTGGTGGAGGCAGACCACCCACTTTTCCTGGGTAGAACCAGTACTATACACCTCCCGCCAAAATGAGCAGCAAAGCAAACATACTAGTCATACATTGTCAGAAACACAGCTAAAACACTAGTCATACAAAGTCAAACAAAACAACACTGCAAACACACTTGACATATAATGTCAGACAGAGCAACACAGCAAACACACTCATTTTTGTATTTAATGACTTGCTAAAACATAGGCGTATTTGTGGCATTTATTTGTAAAAAGCTCCAGGTGTCCGAAATGACAAGGTGGCACAATGGAATGACTAGTAATTAACCATCTGTATGAATAATTTAAAAGCATGTATTATTTTGAAAACTTCAGCTATCCTAATGAATGTAGTAAATAACTTGATAGACCGGTGTGCAAGGCTTGTCATATAGTTTGTATGCAATATAGAAGGCAGTAGTTTGGTCAGCAACCTTACACACTGCACTGTATATCCACTAGGAGAGGAAAAAGCACAATTATGTCCCACCCCGGCCTCCCCCACCTAAATTTCACATAGAGGAACCAGCAGATGTCTCTACTGCTGCTGTGAGGCCGGTTCCCTCCCCAAGGAAGGTAAGTCGCACATCTCAGTGTCGTGGATGACATCACCAACATTGTGGCACAAATCCAGATCACTTCATTTGCTGCTAATATCAATGAGCCATGTTTTACTTAATTCATATAACCTTTTTATACATTTTTTTTGAAAAATGGACTCCACTGTCTCTTTTTAATTGGGTCATACACACATCTACATGACAGCAGTATGATCCTGCTAAAAGTAGGTCATTATGAATGACCTTCACCTACTTTTCACACTTCATTAAGTTCTTGACTAAGTCCATTACTCAGATACAAAAGGCCATACAGCTTTCAAACTTCATACACTTAAATCTACATGACTACAATCTCGTCGGTGTGTTCTTGGGCAAGACACTTTCCCTTAGCCTCGTCCGTTGGATGGGTACGTAAACCGGGCCGTTCCGTGTTTCGGTCTATCCTCCGAGCACATTAAAGAACCATAGGAATCTATTCGTAAATAAGAATAGGGCACAGTTTCCCGGATTCCTATGTATCCTTCCCCTCTCTCTGGGGCAGCTCTAAATAACCTATACTGTATTGATGAGCCGTTAAACAACATTCAATTCAATGCAATCAATAGGTCAGTGTGAATGACCTTGAGCTATACATTAGGTCAGTGTGAACGACCTTGACCAACAAGTTAATTTACTCCGACTGCCATACAATTCAAAACACTTAATAATACATCATGCACACTTACATCTACACAACAGAAACATTGTGAATGGCATTGACCTATAATTCGTACTCTGTTAATTTAGTTAATTTCCCACACAATAACAGCCATGCAGCTAACATCAACATCTACACAACAACACATGTTGCTAATAAAAGAACTTCATTGAGAATGACCTTGACCTTGACATAACACGCTTTATTGCTAAAGCAGGGCATCCATGCCCTATGAATGCATTTTCTAATTTCTTATTTAATACCCACTCTTATCGGTTTCAAAATATTTTTATCATTCAAGATGCTATGACAATGTAGTTACAGGCTCAATTCTATTCCAAGTTCTCAAAACAAATGCCAATTGGGCAGCTGGAATGCAAATGAAGCACACAGAACAGAGCATGATAAATAACATGCACTGAATGAATTTAATGAAAGCATTTTGAAATGCATCTGTATTCACACAACTGTAAATGAAATGCAAACTTTCACTAAATTGAAAAAATAAAGTATTTCACAGAAGCTTGACAAATATACTGAAAGAAACGTGACACGGGAATTTCCGCTATATGTTGTATATACTTCACACTTAATTCCATATATATTCCAAAGAAATCTCAAGATGTTTTGTAAAAAAAAAAAGTTGAAGTTAGAGAAAGGACACAACTGTGATGTTGTAGACGTTTTAAAACACAGTACACGTTGTAACAAGAAATTCATAAATGTTGTATTTAACGTAAAGAGTTTGCAAAATTTTGCATCCAAAGTTTGCTCACATGCTTGAGCCAATCGCTTGCTCTGTCAATAATGAAACTTTGCAGGAATACTATTTGCTGTGTTACGTGTTGTTTTAGTCTTTTTTCCGATGAAAGATCTTATGTAGCATGTACCATTCTATTAACAGAAGCATATTGTACATACAATATATAGCGGAAATTCCTGTGTCACGTTTATTTTTCCTTTCAGTATATATAAATGGCCTTTTTCATTGCAGATGCAAAGTTGTGTGTGTTTTGAATTAACAAGATCTATTACATTGTTCATGCCTCCTCCCTACACTCATTTTGTTTCACTGTTTGCAATTTGGTGTGGGATTTGTGTGTTCCAAGCATAATTTACAATTTGTGTGGGCATGCACTTGCTGCATTTTCATTTGTAATTACATACGCATGCTTTGTGAGTTTGTGCCACTTTGTTGGTTGTGAGTGAATAAGCCTAGCCTAGCCTAGTCTAGCCAGTCCCTCCGTCACTCTCACCCATATAATAACCACAGTCTGCTTCTAGATACTGACTTTGTTTTTCAGGGCTCTGCGTCTGAAACATTCTGCTGACATAGCTACGACTTGTTTTTGTCACCTGCATAGCATGGCAGACACCTAGGGATCACTTTGTCCGTCGTCTGTTGTCGCACGTCGGCGTCCGCCACGCTTTAACCTGCAACCTTGCCTTGATCATAAACTTGAAAAGTATTTTACCTATGTTCATGAAACTTACCGGAAGGAATGTTGCTCCATATATATATGTCTAATAACTCTGACTTTCATTTTGACAGAGTTATCCCCCTTTTCATAAAACTTTAAACTTTGCCGTCTTACCAAGCTCATAACAGTCTGAATTTAGCATACAGTAGGCGACACAAGTGTTCTGTTGAACACCCTTCTAGTCTAAGACTCTGTTATCTCTATATCGAGGGTTCATACATGGATCCCAGTGTGGGAGTTAGTGAGGATATTTAAGGAAGCTTCTTGCACACGTCTGTTGTTTTTTTATAAACCTATATCTTAGCAACCAAGCAGTATTTATGACCCGAAGTCCATAAATGAAGACCATAAATACATTTTAAACTAAATTTTTAATTGATTTCAGGGGAGATAATTAACAAGATTAACGCGAAAAGATTTTCTTTTTTTTTTTCTTGTTTTCTTTATAACTGTGAATTCAATTCTTTATTAGTGATAATGGCCACGGGCCCATACACATAATACATAATCAATATAACACATGATTTGGTTAACGGACATCGAAAACACTTTTTATTTTCTCAAATGCATAATATATAAACATTGCTAAATTAATAAAGTAAATACAATTTGTGTATATTAGGTTGTTCATAATATTTCCTTTGCAAATACAATACTCTTTAAGGCATTATACAATGAACATTGCAAAAGAAAATGGTATTCTGTCTAAATATCATCTTGTCAAATATGCTGCTCTCTAGGCAATTTCATATGCCTTCCTTTTTCAAATTGATTGACATGTTTTATTGCCATATAAGTAAGCAAATGGGTCAGGCCACAAGTTCTATCAACATTAGTTACGGCCCTTCCCAATACAATGTGTTACAGAAATGTACATGGCCTTTTTCAATAAATAAACAATGTGATGATGTTCTTAAAGATACATATGCAGCTCTAAACTGTATGTATGTTAGAACATTTAGATATTTTTCGAATTTAAAATCATTCTTAAAATGGTTATAATAAGACAGTTGACATCGTAATCTGTAAACTTTAACTAAATGGAGACAAATTCTGGGCCCAAATTCTGATTATTGTTTATCACAGCTAGTCGTGATCATCTTGTACGCTTGATTGTAAATAACAAACGTTTGTCTTGAAAACAAGCAAGCGTCGGAGATAACCTAGACTAAGCATGTAAATCGTAGCAGAGTTACCGTTATTTGTGTATTCCCGGGTTAGGTGGCGCTAGGTATCACATGGCGTGCTGACGTCACTCGATTTCAGATTGTACGGAATAATTTAGACGAAAATAAATTTGCTTCTTTTGCCTTGCGGTTGCAGACATTATTTTCGTTCGTTTTAAAATTTGTTATATTGCTGTTTACAGTCACATGTACGGCAAATTTAAAAGGTATTTGTCAGTTTATGTGTTTTCACATATTCCCCCTGCCTTTTTAAAATCCCCCCTATTTTTCAAGTATAGGGGGAAAATCCCCCCTACTTTTCGATTTCTAGAATAGACACTGAAAACACTTCAAAATCTTCTCCGAAACAAAAAGGGCTGCAGCTTAGATATTTTGTATCTAGCATCGTCTAGAAGTCCTCTACTAAGTTTGCTCAAATGGTGACCCTGGGGACAGAATTGGACCCACCCCTGGGGTCACAAGAGGCAAAACATGACCTCCTGAGTCATAACTTAGTAATCGTTAAGATCCCTACCCAGAGGGCCAGATAATTTTTTTGCCTAAGGAGTATTTCACTCCTTGAAAAAGGAGTATTTCACTCCTTGAAATAGGACTGGAGGGGTAAAATTACAAGTGAAAAGTAATTAAAGAGTATTTTTCAAACAACGGTATTATTTTCATGTTTAGACATGTATTTATTAGTACCAGATACATCTTCGTCTGCTAACATTTCAGAACTTTCTGTCATCATCTTTTGTTTAAGAGACAGTTTTGTGGCTTCTACATGAGACTCAGTATCACAATGACGTTCAATTGTAGACTTTTGAATATGTGTCGTGCCTTCATTTCCCCAGACAGTTTTCATTTTAAATTCCTGACAAAGTGACATTTAAATCATACAACAGCAGACTCACTGTCATTATTTTCGATCATCAACCAAGGAAAGCTCGTTTTCCAAGTTGACGTTTTTCTGTAACTTTATTTCCATCATGTTTCTTTTTTTGACAAGATTTAACGACGTCAGTTAAAATATCATTCATAATACCACCAACAATCTTTTCTGCAGAAGTTTGAACCGCTACCGGTTGAAAGAAATGTAGCATCTTCTTTGACTCGCCATGTTGGATGCTGTTCAAACGCCCAGACAAAATTGATAGTATTCAATATACATTTGCATATTACCTGGTTACATGATGATGCTATTTTTAGAATGCTGTTTAAATGTACTCCCCACAGTGGTTACTTCCCCTATGTTATTGGCTATCGCGGAGGTTGACTTGGAAGCTAATGAAATGTTTACGCCTGTTTACCAGCTGGCATGCGTAACTAGTAATTATTATGCGTTTTTGTAACTCACAGAATTTTGAATCAATGAGTATCTACCGACTTCGTATGCGTATTTAACGCAAATACGCATCCAATCTGGACCTCTGCCTACCCTATAACCATATATAGACTTACTGGACATGAACAGACAGATACAACCATCCAAGCAGCATAGACACCGGATTGCTTCCCCACCCCTGGGGACATAGCCCCTCGGTCATTACTTGGAAACCATTGAGATTCCCACACTATAACCATATATACACTTACTGGGCATGAACGGACGGATATAACCACACAACCAGCATAGACCCCGGTCTATTTCCCCACCCCTGGGGACATAGCCCCTCGGTCATAACTTGAAAACCATAGAGATCCCCACCCTATAACCATGTATACACTTACTGGGCATGAACAGACGGATACAACCACCCAACCAGCATATATTATAGACCCCGGACTCCTTTCCCACCCCTGGTGACATAGCCCCTGGAAAACATGTAAACCGTTGAGATCCCCACCTTATAACCATATTTACACCTACTGGGCATGAACATATGACGGATACAATCACTCAACTAGCATGGACCCCGATCTCCTTCCCCAACCCTGGGTAAATAGCCCCTGGGTCATAACTTGTAAACCGTTGAGATCCCTATCCTATACCCATATATACACTTATTGGGCATTAACAGACGGATACAACCATCCAACCAGCGTAGACCCTAGGCTTCTTCCCCATCTTTGTGAACCTAGCTCCTGGGTCAAACTTTACAAATAATTTGATATTTTTATCTTGACTGTCCGAAGGACCTTATGGGGTCTATAGGTCAAAGTTCATGATCTCAAATTGCATTTATGTGTTGATAGGCTCTTAGCATCAGGTTAATGTTTATGTCCGCATTTCTTAGTGTTCATGTAAATAACTTCAACATTTTTTATCCAATCATCATCAAACTAACATACTTTATTATAAATGGGATGATGATCGTATCTATTGAGTTCAAGATCATTGGATGAAAGGTCAAGGTCACAAAGGGGTCAAAGGTCAAATGCATTTACTTATATCTTTAGCATATTTTCTTCAAATTTTCAACTTTTAATATAAAATTTGCATTATGTTTCCTTTGAAAGTTGAAAGGCTTATTATGAAATTACCTCCATGTCATCACAGAAAAATTGTGGCCCTTGATTTAATGAAAATTCTAATGTTTTCCTTCTTGACACATCCAGCTCGCCCCCTTGTTTTCACTTTTTTTTCTGATGGTATGCCAGGTGTATCATTTTCTTGTTCTCTGAAAATTCGATTAGTCGAGCTGCACTGTCCTCTGACAGCTCTTGTTAACAAATATTTAATACAACGCCGCCCATATTGCGACCACCCTTTCTTGATGCTTTAGCAGAACAAAAATAGCATTTAAAATTTGGAAAAAGATTTTCAACCATTGCCTTATCTACCTCCCATGTTGTTCGACATAACACAAAACATCGCTATCATTTAAAATATTGTTTATATAGCAGTTATGATATGAGTAATGTCATTTTAATTAGCAGGAATTGTAACAGTAGACGATGTGTTTCTATTTAAGGAAATTACATTTTCAAAAAATATGTTCTGGAGAATGCAAAGTGATTATCAGTAGAAAATGTTAAAGCATCCAACATAAATAGTACTCAGATTTACATATTTTATTACATTGTGGGGAGGGTGTGTGTTGTGGTGGGGGAGTGGTGGTGGGGGTGGGGTGGGGGAGGGGGTGTGTGGGGCATTTGATAAGGATCACTTTTTTGCTGTCTAAATTTCTTGCTGAAATAAGTAGCAATAGTTCTATTTTACATGAAATTATTTAGGGCCCTATTGTCATGTGATCTCATGACTTGATTCAAATTGTGGAATTGTTGAAGTATCAATGAAATTAATATCGTTATTGTGAATTAATTTCTAATAAAATTATATGGAAGAATGAAAGTGATCCAAGCAAATTTTTATTAGTATGTATATAGGCGATAAACCTCTGTTCACGCTTGTGATGTGTCTGAAAGAACCCCACATCTCATCTGTCTAATTTCCCTCTGTGGTCACCCCATGCAGTATAACCGTACATGTGTTTAAACACCTTAAGTTTGGAACGTAGACGATTTTTATGCTTGTGAAATTGGAATCATAATTTAACTTTTGCAGACATTCTGTTGTTTTATGGGATCTTATTTTCAGGAGCCTCATGGTTTGTCATTAGGGTGGACACATTTGAAACTTTTTATAATACAACTCGTGTTTATCATAGATTGATTAGAACTTGCAATATTATAATATGCGTTGATTTGGAAGTGTATTAATGCATAGTTACGATCTTCACTCAAGCTTATATCTGCCTGAGGTTTGAGCCAATTAAACGTACAATATTTATTTACACCTGTAATAAAAGCACATGTAGTGCTGCAAACAAGTCTTAAATACAATGGAGCTGATGACCTATGTTTGTGGGAATTTAACCTATGGACCATAGATTGCAGAGCTACTGCCACACACAACACACTTAAAATAATAAAAAAATATTCAAAATTCATTACATTTTCGATCTTTTGTATCCTAAAAAAAAAAAATCAATAAATAAAAAACAAAATATATATATATTATGTGAGGGCCACCTTGGTATTTTGCATAGCGCCCAGTCGCTGATGTTAGAGGATATATTTTGCATAGCGCCCGGGCGCTAATGTTAGAGATATATTTTGCATAGCGCCCCGGGTGCTAATGTTAGAGATATATTTCTAGGTCAGATAACTTCATGTACTGAAATTATATCTATTCTATTAAAACAGTCCTTGACTGCAGATCAAGGTTTTTCAGGGTCATATATATACTGTATAAATATCAGATGTGATAGTTATAGTAAGAATGTTCACCCTGAGGATACGATGATTGCCCAAGGCGAAGTCGAGGGTGATTATCGATATCCGAAGGGTGAACATTCTTACCTAAGCACCCTCTCATGAATGTAATATTATTTTATTATACCGAAATCCGCTCGGGCCAAAATAAGGTTAATTATGCGCATGCGATAATTTTTTTACTATAATCACTCTTCGATTTACTATCACCCTCGCATCAGATGGTAAGAAATTAACAGATTGCTTTTATGGAGCCCAGTTAGCATGGGGAGTTTTATGTGAGGTATAATAACCCGTTTTAGGTACAAGGTTTAGGAACAGTATGTGATGGTTCCACTATTAATTCACTTTCAAAAAAAACAAATAATAATAGTAGTATATATTTTTTTCTCGCTTTTTTTTTTGGATGGGAAAACGTTTTTAGGCCAAATTTTTAGTTTGTATGACATTGCAAGTCCTAAGGCAAGGTAAAGCTTATGTAGATTTAGTATAATAAGCATAGGCATCCAAACCAAAAATAGACAAAGCCAGCTTTTACAAGTTTATACCTTGTTTATTAAGGTGTCAAGTTTCTTTACCAAGGCACTGTAGTAGCTCTAGGATATCGAACAAACATTTAGAAATAAAATGGTGGGCACGTCTATGTCATACCAGAAATTGGTCTTCACTAAATGTTCTAGCATTGTTCCAGGAACCTTTATGTGAGGAAGCTATCCAGCTGGCTTGCGGAACATTGGTGGTTCTACCCAGGTGCCCGTCTGTGCACGAAAATTGCCCTGATCAGTTGCATCTGGCGTCTTCCTCCACCATTTGAAGCTGGAAAGTCCCCATATGACCTTAGCTGTTGGTGTGACTACAAAATCCAATTCAATTACAATTCATTTATAGCATTGCTACTACTCTACACTTTTAAAATGTTCTCTTTTTGAGGGTTCAATCCTCCGTGGTGCCACTGAGTTTCGTCGGGGTGTTCTTGGGCAAGATACTTTCCCTTAGCCTCGTCTGTCGGATGGGGCGGTCCCGTGTATCGGTCTATTCTCCAAGCACGTTAAAGAACCATAGGAATCTATTCGATAATAAGAGTAGGGCAGGTTCCCGGATTCCTATGTATCCTTCCCCTCTCTCTGGGGCGGCTCTAAATAACCTATACTGTGTTGATGAGCCGTTAAACAACATTCAATTCAATTCTTTTTGAGATAGGGCCTGTACCTTTAGATTTTGGATCAATAGATATTTGGGAAAAATATAAAGTACTTAAAAAAATCTTAAAAATCTAATTCAGTTTTTATGTTTTACAGCAATTATCAACATCAAAATTAGCAACATGATATCGATGTATTAATCTAGTATAATTTTGACTTACATCTTATAATTAAGGAGTTTTCAAGTGTTCCTCCTTATTCCACCTTAGCTAAATATATGATTGGTGTAACATAATCCTCAATTAGTAAATTGCAAATAGAGTTCACTTCAAACTATTGAATTAATTAATGATTTGTAAAAGTGCAAAACTAATAAAACACCCCACCGTTTCAGTTTAATCTTGTGTAATGTATGTTTATACCTCTTGTATATACACCTCAAATGGCAAAAAGTATTCCGTTTTCCTGTATTGGACTTTAAAGATTTCTAAAAAAAAATATCACAAAAAAAAAAAAAAAAAAAATAAGAAAAAAAAATTCACAGCAAAAGGGGAAACATATATACTTTTAGGGCCGAATTTTGGCCCCAAAAATGGCCAAACAAGTGCCCTGTTTACTAACCGGCTTCCCAGCAGCTTCAAACCCAAGCAATACCTGCGAAACCTTTGCATTCTTCAAATGTGCTTTTTAAAGGGACACATGACAATCTTGAAGTCTTTATTATTAGCACCCGATGTATTAATCCAGTATCATTTTGACTTTACATTACATTTTTGACTTTAAATCTGCTAGGATACATTTAAATACAATTGTACGTTTTCAACTTTTCTTCGTTGATTCTATCATAGGTTTGAATATATTATTGGTGAAATGTAATCAACAGTTAGTAAATATATGCAAAAACTAATTTGTTTTATACTACCGTATTGTTTCTAATTAGCACTCCCCCTCTAATTAGCGCCCCACCCCCCTAAATTGTAAACAAAATAATCTTAGCTTGAGGTGTAAAAGTGGTTAATATCCAAGAAAAGTGGTTAAAATCCAAGAAACAGTATACACACACCTTTGAATTTAATTCCATATTTCAGTAACACAACATTTTTTAGCATTATATAAGGAAATTAAAATGTGTACTGGCATACGAAAAGCGTTCTAATAAGCGCCCCCCCCCCCCCCCCCCCCCCCCCCCCCCCTTTCAGAAAATGTCACGCCCCCGGGGCGCTAATAAGAATAATAAGAAACAATACGGTATTCTTATAATTAATTTTTATGATTGAACAAATGTAGGATGCTGCGAGATTTAAAAAAAATAAAAATATTGCTGTGTGTCCCTTTAAAGGCGAGCTTTGCTGGTCTCAGACAGCTCTTTATCTGGTTATTTCTGCTTTATAGAGATGAATCGATATCCTGCATTGTTTACTCTCTAGAACTGACACTGTTGTGCAGATTGTAATTGTTTCGAGGCAATCTTCTGTTATTAATATGACCTTCTAGTATAGCAGAAAGAATTTCAAGGAACACCCTTGTTTATTATGTTGCCAAATTTGAGCCAGCAATTTCCTGTTTTCAAATTAATTCTGATATCTGCCATGTACCAGATATCTGTTTTCGGTTTGCCCTCGAATAGTTTTCTTGGCAACTGATCTAGCTGTTATGCATAACTTTGCTTACATGCTGTTTGCCAGGACTCCCAACAAAGAGCAAAAAATTATTTTGATATATCTTATTATAAATAAATAATAATGTAGTATTTATTTTATATATAACAAAACAATAGATCATGCAGTTCAGTTTGGAGATTTAATTTTTGGCATCTAAACCAGTTCTAACTCATATTTCTTTTATTTTATTTTTATGTTTTGATTTTAAAATTTTAAGTTAAATCAACCAAATATTCCGTAATTTAATATTAGGCCTTTTTTTTTTAATAACTTGGTTTACGGATTTTTTCTGAAAAAATTACGTCAGGAGGTCGAAATAAAAATAAAAATAAAATTATTCGGGGTGAAATTGAGAGAAAAAATTTCAAGCAAAATGTTGACGTTTTAAGTCAAAAAGGGGGAGAGAATCAAAAATCGAACATCACTTTTCGTAGATCCCTATCGAAATCCATGTTTAATAGCATACTTTAGATAACCGAGCATGTCCTTGACACAAGTGGAAAAAAAGAAAAAAAAAATTAAAAAAAAAAAAAAAAATTAAAAAATATTAAAAAAAAAAAAAAAGTGAAAAGTACAATTTTATTTTTTTTCCAAAACGGGAAAATTAGACTCGGCGGATCCGTAAACCAAGTCATTAAAAAAAAAAGGCCTTAGATATCAGTAAAATAATAACATGCCACAATCAAGTTATATAACTCTGTAACTAAATTTGAAAAGTTATGCCCCTTTTTGTACTTAGACATATTAGGCAAATTGTGTTTAAAATGTGTTTGAAGCTGATATATATTTGACCTTATACAGTTATTTCATGAGTGTTTTGGGAACAGTCAAAACTATTGTCCAAAGGTATCGTGGACGACCTAGGGGACTGTTGCTCGAGGTCGCTTTATAAGGCCTGTTGGATTGTTCCCAAAACACCCATGAAATAACTGTATTATTACTTAATTCTCTATATAATCAGTCACTGCTACTCGGCATTCCTTTGAGGTTTAGCTTTAGGAAAACAAAATAATGAAAGTGTAGTGATTTAATTATATTTCATAGGTTAAATATTAATAACTAACTCCAAACACAGCAATAACTGTGACATTAGGTTATGACGTCAATAAATTGTTGCTGACGTCTACGTCACTCCAAACACAACAGTAACTGTGACATTAGGTTATGACGTCAATAAATTGTTGCTGACGTCTAAGTCACCCACCGATAACGTTCAGTATATAGCGAATGTTAAAATCATATTTATATTAAGTTATTTAAAATGCAATATCTATATAGATTTTTTAACTACTGGGTTAGGAAATACTTCACTCGATGGTAGGCTAGTTATGTAGGCGGGATAATCCTTCACACATTCAGATCGCGCACGAAACAGTTTATTGTCAGTGAGGGCAACAGTCAAACTGTTTCACCCCTACTGGGTGAGTGACGAAAATTGCGAGAAACAGTTAGAAATGACTAATAACCATTTATATAGAGAATTCGGCAATAAAATGGGTTGAAAATCCATAAGCATTCAGAAACATTGCCTTCAAGGTACATACACTATAGAACACAGTATATGTGGGGGTATTCATCACTTAATAGTGATAGTTCTAGTTTCCTCTTATAAATGCTCATTCTTAAAGATGAATGGCCACCCTTTTTGTAGCATTATCAATTAACAATTTTAACTCTTAAACATCATATGCACATTTCTTGATAGTCCCAGAGAGAAACATATATTTAAAACCGCTACTTAAGTTATATGTAAAAATAAGTATTATTTGCATGACGTAGATACTACCTTTACCACTGCATGACTGCAAAGGGAAATGAGGTAATTTGAATTGTATAGCTGCACAACTATTGCCAGATAATTGATAAATACATTTACCTGTGGTTTAATGTACCTGTTCAAAGTTTTCTACATCATCAAATAAAATCTTATTCTTTCACAGATATTGTAATGTGTAAATTGTAAATATCTATTGTTGTGTATTGATTTCAATTTAAATAAACATAAACATGACATGGCTGGGGAACTTTATAAACAACCATTCTGTAATAAATCCCCATGTATAAACACCAATATTACTATAATAAAAATGTTTATTCTCTAATGTCTGATGTTTTTGAAACCAAATGTAACACAATCAGGTATGTTTATTTTCCATCTGTAAGTTGTATTCGTTACTTGTAACGGTGTGACAAGTAATACAGGATATTATATAGAGTTATATAGTAAAACTCATTTTAACATTTTAAAAGGACACACGGCATCTTGAGTTTTATTCAAGCATTAAAATTATAGCACCTCGATATATTAATCTTGCCTCATTTTGACTTTAAAACTGCTTGCATATGATTAAATAAAAATGAGTTTTAAACAAATCAAGATTGCCATATGTCCTTCTAAACACAAAGATCAGCAGAGCTTATGCCATGGTGTGGTGTCCTCTATTTGGGCTAGTGGCCTTTATCAATAATAAAGATTAGAATTTAAATACAGATATGCATACTCATATAAATGTCTTCTTTCTTTTCTGGTAGAAATATAAAATGTCTTATTTTAGTCAAACTGTGAAGTTCATTGAACCTTTATGTAAATTACAGAACAACATGTCTTGGGTAAACTGGGGCAGAATTGTATATCATCAAATCATTCTCACATTTGTAAATCTTGTAACAGGTAATTGGTTGGCACTTCAACTTGTTTGTGTTGAAAATAAGGGAGATAAAAATAAGGGAGATAAATTAATGTTTAAAATAAAATGATGGTAACGAAATTATAGCTTAAATATACTATAGCTTGTGGAACATGGCCATAAACCTGTATATAAGGAGAGAAACCAAGGCACCATTTTCAATCCGCCGTTTATTTCTTACGGATGTACACAGATGTACACACTACTGGTTCTACCCAGGAAAAATGGGTGGTCTGCCTCCACCACAACCGTTATATATAACCTTACATTTCTTGAAAATGATGTAAAACACCAAACAAAAAATGAAACAAACCGTCGTTCGTTGTAGCTATATCAGTATAAAAAAACTTCACTGTCATAATCATTTAAAAATAGTTCAGAGACAACTGAAATACTACTTTTCATTTTATTGTTAATAACAATCTATTTGTTTAATTATGGACTTAGGGTTATTTCTCAATATTATTTCAACAACACATTCACATTATATTTTCAGCGTATACTGCTCTAATGTTGGAATTCGTAATCTATTTTTTCTGGTGTTTTTAGCTCTACTCATTGATCAGCAGAGCTTATGCCGTGGTGCGGTGTCCGTCGTCTGTCCGTCCGTCCGTCTGTCCGTAAACTTTGTTTTGTAGCGACTACTCCTCAGAAACTACTGGATGAATTTTCATGAAACTTTACAGAATGTTGCCCATGATGTCTAGTTGATCCTAGCAAACATTCATGTTGAACTACTGCCACGGCTAAAATTCAATTTTTAAAAAAAACAAGTTTGTAGCAACTACTTCTTGAAAACTGTAAGTGATATTGATATGAGACTTTTTATAATGATCAGCATGACATGATGTTTGTCCTTGTCGAAAAACATTAAACATGGCCGCCAGCGGCCATCTTTGTTTACATAGGGTTAAACTTGTAGCGACTACTCCTCTGAAAATACTTGATGGATTTTCATGAAACTTCACAGGAATGTTGCTCTTGATGTCTAGTTGATCCTAGCTAAATTTCACATCAGCCGGAAATTCAAGATGGCTGCCACGGCTAAAAATAAATTTTTAAAAACAAATTTATAGTGACTACTTCTTGATAACTATAAGTGATATTGATATGGGACTTTCTCTAAAATCATCAGCATGGCATGATGTTGGTCCTTGTCGAAAATCATTTTGATTCGTCATTTATTATTGATGGCTGCCAGCGGCCATCTTTGTTTACATCTCTGAAACTACTTGAAGGCTTTTCATGAAACTCAACAGAAATGTTGCTCTTGATGTCTAGTTGATCCTAGCAAATTTCAGGTTTGCCGGAAATTCAAGAAGAATTCTATAAGCAGTTTGCTTTCATTCTAATCCTTTAATATAATTGTATAATGTATATATGAAATGTTGTAAACCATTGAAAAAATAAAATACGTTTAAACGAAGATAGCCACCATGGCTAAAAATAGATTTTTAAAAAATAATTAGTAGCGACTACTTCTTGAAAACTATAAGTGATATTGATATGGGACTTTTTATAAAATGATCAGCATGACATGATGTTTTGTCCTTGTTGAAAATTATTATGATTTGACATTAAACATGGCTGCCAGCGGCTATCTTTGTTTACATAGAGTTATATAGTAAAAACTTGTAGCAACTACTGAAACTACTTGACAGATTTTCATGAAACTTCACTGTGAGGAATGCTGATCTAGCTATCAAAACCTATCAGTATAGCTTCAGGTTTGTTTTTTTGAAGGTCTTTGGTGTTCGTATGCACTAGGAAACGCATTGAATCACACACACAGTGAACAAAGGATAACATCTACAATGCTGACAGTATATTGATAAAAATAACACTATTGATCAATTTATTGGATTAGCCAATTGTTAAAGCGTAGTGATTTTCAATCCGAAAGTCATGTCTGCGAAACTGCCATAGTTTGTAATGCGTGTGTATTTTTGATGTTATTTTGTCGATTGCAGGTAAAGTAATGAAATAAGTTCGCTATAAAAATGCCTTATATACAGGTTTCCAGCCACTCCCAGTTGCTTTATGTACACACCTACAAGCCTTATATATACAGCTATAGTATCTTTAAGTAATACCTGTCTAGCATAAAGTTCTAATAATTCCAGTTTAGTGAAAATCGAGCTAACCGAGTAAAAAAAACTGTAGAAAATGGACATTTCATTCTTTGTGAAAACTATGGACTCATAATTGATAGCCCACCCAATGATCTTTAGAAAATGTAACACCAACAGAAAAAAATGATTTAAATTGTTCATAATGTAATTGCATAGAATTATGATACTTTGCATGTAAATTAATAAGAAAATGTTATAGCAAACAGCTCCCTGAATGACTCACTCAATGCAGCTGTCATAATTAAAATTAGGTAAGTGTCTACTGGCACTGCAGTTTATTTTATGATTGACTTAAAGATGAATGGCCTTTTTGTAGTATTATCAATTATCAAATTTAACTCTTAAACATCATATGAACATTTCTTGATAGTCCGCGAGGGAAAAATGTATTTAAATCCGCTACTAAGTAGTATGTAAAAATAAGTATTATTTGCATGATGAGATGCTACTTTTACCACTGCGTTATTTCATGGCCGGGAAATGAGGTAATTGTATAGCTGCACAACTATTGCCCGATAATTGATAAATACATTTACCTGTGGATTAATTTACCTGTTCAAAGTTTTGTAGGTCATCAAATAAAATCTTATTCTGGCTTTTCAGAAATATTGCAATGTGTGAATTGTAAATATCTGTTGTGTATTGATTTCGATTTCAATAAACATAAACATGTTCATAAAACAAAACATGGCCGGGGAACTTAAACAGGGGCCTTGTTGCAGGTTTTAGCCCAGCTTTAATATGACATTACTACTGGTTAAACATATATATATTTTTATATCAGTAAGGCACTGGTTTGAGCTCGGATCATGGCATGACAGAATGACTTCATACATATGTCCCACTGGTTTCTGACTTGACTGAGGGGATGCACTTAGGCTTGAGCCTGGCTCATGACATGAATGAAGGGATGCATTTATCTGTGGCACTCAGGCTTGAGCCCGGCTTTTGTGACACGACTGAAGGGATGCATTTATCTGACACTGGTTTCAGCTCGACTAGTGACATGACTGAAGGGATGCAGTTATCTGTGGCACTTGCTTCAACAGAGCCCAGCTCGATCATGACATGATTGAAGGGAAGCATTTATCTGATACTGGTTTGAGCCTGGCTCATGACATGACTGAAGGGATGCATTTATCTGACACTGGTTTGAGCCTGGCTCATGACATGACCAAAGGGATGCATTTATCTGACACTGGTTGGAGCCTGGCTCATGACATGACCAAAGGGATGCATTTATCTGACACTGGTTTGAGCCTGGCTCATGACATGACCAAAGGGATGCATTTATCTGACACTGGTTTGAGCCTGGCTCATGACATGACCAAAGGGATGCATTTATCTGACACTGGTTTGAGCCTGGCTCATGACATGACCAAAGGGATGCATTTATCTGATACTGGTTTGAGCCCAGCTCGATCATGACATGATTGAAGGGAAGCATTTATCCGACACTGGTTTGAGCCTGGCTCATGACATGACCAAAGGGATGCATTTATCTGACACTGGTTTGAGCCTGGCTCATGACATGACTGAAGGGATGCATTTATCTGACACTGGTTTGAGCCTGGCTCATGACATGACCAAAGGGATGCATTTATCTGATACTGGTTTGAGCCTGGCTCATGACGTGACTGAAGGGATGCATTTATCCGACACTGGTTTGAGCCTGGCTCATGACATGACCAAAGGGATGCATTTGTCTGACACTGGTTTGAGCCTGGCACATGACATGACTGAAGGGATGCATTTATCTGATACTGGTTTGAGCCTGGCACATGACATGACTGAAGGGATGCATTTATCTGATACTGGTTTGAGCCTGGCTCATGACATGACTGAAGGGATGCATTTATCTGACACTGGTTTGAGCCTGGCTCATGACGTGACTTAAGGGATGCATTTATCTGACACTGGTTTGAGCCTGGCTCATGACATGATTGAAGGGATGCATTTATCTGACACTGGTTTGAGTTTGCTCATGACACGACTGAAGGGATGCATTTATCTGATACTGGTTTGAGCCTGGCTCATGACATGACTGAAGGGATGCATTTATCTGACACTGGTTTGAGCCTGGCTCATGACATGACTGAAGGGATGCATTTATCTGACACTGGTTTGAGCCTGGCTCATGACATGAACAAAGGGATGCATTTATCTGACACTGGTTTGAGCCTGGCTCATGACGTGACTGAAGGGATGCATTTATCCGACACTGGTTTGAGCTTGCTCATGACATGACTGAACGGATGCATTTATCTGATACTGGTTTGAGCCTGGCTCATGACATGACTGAAGGGATGCATTTATCTGACACTGGTTTGAGCCTGGCTCATGACATGACTGAAGGGATGCATTTATCTGTGGCACTCAGGCTTGAGCCCGGCTTTTGTGACACGACTGAAGGGATGCATTTATCTGACACTGGTTTCAGCTCGACTAGTGACATGACTGAAGGGATGCAGTTATCTGTGGCACTTGCTTGAGCCCAGCTCGATCATGACATGATTGAAGGGAAGCATTTATCTGATACTGGTTTGAGCCTGGCTCATGACATGACTGAAGGGATGCATTTATCTGACACTGGTTTGAGCCTGGCTCATGACATGACCAAAGGGATGCATTTATCTGACACTGGTTTGAGCCTGGCTCATGACATGACCAAAGGGATGCATTTATCTGACACTGGTTTGAGCCTGGCTCATGACATGACCAAAGGGATGCATTTATCTGACACTGGTTTGAGCCTGGCTCATGACGTGACTGAAGGGATGCATTTATCCGACACTGGTTTGAGCCTGGCTCACGACATGACCAAAGGGATGCATTTATCTGACACTGGTTTGAGCCTGGCTCATGACATGACTGAAGGGATGCATTTATCTGACACTGGTTTGAGCCTGGCTCATGACATGACCAAAGGGATGCATTTATCTGACACTTGTTTGAGCCTGGCTCATGACGTGACTGAAGGGATGCATTTATCCGACACTGGTTTGAGCCTGGCTCATGACATGACCAAAGGGATGCATTTGTCTGACACTGGTTTGAGCCTGGCACATGACATGACTGAAGGGATGCATTTATCTGATACTGGTTTGAGCCTGGCTCATGACATGACTGAAGGGATGCATTTATCTGACACTGGTTTGAGCCTGGCTCATGACATGACCGAAGGGATGCATTTGTCTGACACTGGTTTGAGCCTGGCTCATGACGTGACTTAAGGGATGCATTTATCTGACACTGGTTTGAGCCTGGCTCATGACATGATTGAAGGGATGCATTTATCTGACACTGGTTTGAGCTTGCTCATGACACGACTGAAGGGATGCATTTATCTGATACTGGTTTGAGCCTGGCTCATGACATGATTGAAGGGATGCATTTATCTGTGGCACTTCATTGAGCCCGGCTCATGACATGAATGAAGTGGTGCATTTATCCGTGGCACTGGTTTGAGCCCGGCTAATGATATGAATAAAGGAATAAATTATCTGTGTGGCACAGGTATGCGCCGGCTAATAACATCACTGAAGGTACATTAGAGATCATCCTTCATTGGGTTCAAGGTCACATACCAATATATGTATAATGACATGTGTCGAAGTCGTAAATGATCCCTTACAATATCATAATAGATACAATAAAGTTAAGAATTTAGCTCTGAATTTTATCAAATCAAGAGTCAAATGTCAGTGCTGTCATATATCTTCCTTTTGAAATTCCTGTTCGAAGTACTTTCAACAAATACTGTAAGTTGAATTTATTACCCATTTTGGGATGGTATAGTTAATAAAAAAAAGATTACATTTTCAATTTCAATGCCAAATATTAGCATAAATCAACATAGATTTTCAAGTTTAACACTTAGATCGTTTCAAATGATTTTATATTCAAGTTTTACACTTTATGTCGTAATAAGATGGAGGTGAGCAAGTGCATTTGGCATTACGTTATGTGTAAATATTTATGCAACAACAGTGTGTGCCTGAACATGCGAAAAGAATTTCAATATTTGAATAGTGATTACAGTTCAACTGAGCACGTGATAAAACCCACGTGCTTTAATGCATGTTTTATACTTGACATAACATCAACAAGGATTAAGCGGTACATTTAAAATAGCCCGCATTGTTAGATTTACAGCATGACGGTATGTTCCTATCTATATTTTCAGAGTAAAATGCGTAGCTACGAGAGTATGCCCACCATGCACGTGGAGTCGGAGGACCAAGATCACAGCGAGAGTTCTATCTCATCCAGGGGACGCAACTCTCATTCATACAACAGTCCTAGCTTCAGTGATGATGAAATGACTGGCAGATTGTCTCCCTTTCATCTTGATAGGTATGGTAATTTATACTTTGAGAGCAGATTGAAATTTTTGTGAGCTGATTTGAATTGAAATTGGAAACTTGTATCATAAGTTGGTATGCTGTGCTCCGACCCAAAAGTTTTTAGTAGGAAGGTAGTACCTTTTTTTTTTACATAGTCCTCTTACAGTGGTGAAATCATTTTACAAAACATAGTTTCCTATCTGAATTAAACACAATCAGTTTAGATTTATAATGAACGATAAAATTAACATATTGATGTGATTTGCAGCACGATCCTAAGAAATGTAAAAAAAAAAAAAAGCAGGAAAAAAAAAGCCCCTTAATGCTTAAAAAATAGCTTTTTTAATGAGTAGGTCAGAACACAGCAAACCAACATATTTTTAAGGATGGCTCGGGTAAATGGTAAATAATCTATTGCCAACCATGCATCCGTAGTAGCTCGGAGATTAGAGCACTGGCACAGTAAGTGGGAGACCCTAATTTTGAGTCCCAGTTGAGCATGATTTTTTCACCACCCGTTATATTTGGGCTCTCATCTGGGATTATCCTGAGAAACACCAGCAGTAGTTCTCCTGTATAATTAGAAATTCAGTCTGGTAAGTGGGTATGTAACCAGGTACAGGTTAATGGTAGGTAATCAATTGCCAACCGCGCGTCATCGATAGCTCAGAGGTTAGAGCACTGACATAAGTAAGCCAGAAACCCTGGATTCAAGTCTAGGTTGAGGCATGATTGTTTTTCACCGTCTGTTAATCTGATATCCTTTAACCCTTAACTTGTTACATATATATAATGGACTGTTCTTTTTTTGAATTCAGACCATTCCATTTATGTGACAAAGGGCTGTTTTGGAAAAATGACTGATCAGCAGCTGGACATTGTAAACCCTGATCTGGGTTTAAAATGGACGCAGGCTATTGTAGTCGTACTTAGTGATTTAAGGGTTAAATGTGTTATATATTATATTATCAAATATAGCCACTTTGTGTCTGTAAAATAATTTATTAATGTGGTTTGTATTTCAAACCCTTAGAAAAGTGCTGTAGAAATGCTTTAATTCTGTACTTCATAGCTGGTTAAATCAAGTCATGAGTCCTGATCAGAGGGATGTCATTCTGTAGATACTTCTAGTTTTATCACACTTTTGAGGCTAGCAGCCTTTAAATTAAAGTTTTAAATTCAAAATCAAATTTCCCTCTGTTACAGTGACGGTGGATTCAGCCTGGTAGAATCACCTGTTCCATCTGCCAGAACATCAGAGTAAGTATAGTTTGATGTGGACATAAAATTAACATCTCCTTCATCATTATCATATTATTATGATTATCATATTATCATCATAATTATCATCATCATCATTATCATCATATCATATTATCATTATTATCATAATAATCATCATCGTTAATCATCATCATTATCATCCTTGATATGAGCATTATCATCATAATCATCATCATCATATTATCATCATAATCATCATCATAATCATCATCATCATCATTAATCATCATCATTATCATCCTTGACATGATCAGTATCATCATAATCATCATCATCATATTATCATTATCATCATAATCATCATCATCATATTATCATCATAATCATCATCATCATCAAAATTGGAAGCATCATTAAAAATATCCGCAGCAGAAGCAATTGCAGCAGCCTTACCACCACCAACAGTACGATCATTAGCATCATCATCATCTCCAGTATAGTCATCATTAGCATCATCATCATCTCCAGTATAGTCATCATTAGCATCATCATCATCTCCATTATAGTCATCATTAGCATCATCATCATCTCCAGTATAGTCATCATTAGCATCATCATCATCTCCAGTATAGTCATCATTAGCATCATCATCATCTCCAGTATAGTCATCATTAGCATCATCATCATCTCCAGTATAGTCATCATTAGCATCATCATCATCTCCAGTATAGTCATCATTAGCATCATCATCATCTCCATCATCTCCAGTATAGTCATCATTAGCATCATCATCATCTCCAGTATAGTCATCATTAGCATCATCATCATCTCCAGTATAGTCATCATTATCATCATCATCATCATCATCATCATCTCCAGTATAGTCATCATTAGCATCATCATCATCATCTCCAGCATAGTCATCATTAGCATCATCATCATCTCCAGTATAGTCATCATTATCATCATCATCTCCAGTATAGTCATCATTAGCATCATCATCATCTCCAGTATAGTCATTATTATCATCATCATCATCTCCAGTATAGTCATTATTATCATCATCATCTCCAGTATAGTCATCATTAGCATTATCATCATCTCCAGTATAGTCATTATTATCATCATCATCATCTCCAGTATAGTCATCATTAGCATCATCATCATCATCTCCAGCATAGTCATCATTAGCATCATCATCATCTCCAGTATAGTCATCATTATCATCATCATCATCATCTCCAGTATAGTCATCATTAGCATCATCATCATCTCCAGTATAGTCATTATTATCATCATCATCATCTCCAGCATAGTCATCATTAGCATCATCATCTCCAGTATAGTCATCATTATCATCATCATCATCTCCAGTATAGTCATCATTATCATCATCATCTCCAGTATAGTCATCATTATCATCATCATCATCTCCAGTATAGTCATCATTAGCATCATCATCATCTCCAATATAGTCATCATTAGCATCATCATCATCTCCAGTATAGTCATCATAATCATCATCATCATCTCCAGTATAGTCATCATTATCCTTATCATTGGGATGTCGTCTATAAAATCACCTGCAGAAGCAATATCAGCATCGTTATCATCACCACCGCTGTCACCACCATCATCATCATCATCGGAGCAACAGCACCATCATTAGCATCATCATCATCTGACATCATCATCGTTGTAATCATCAGCAACACTACTTTTGTCATCAAAAGCAGCAGCAGCATCAATAATTTTTAAGTATATTAGATAAATCTTGATGATCTTGTGTTGATCATGTGATCATTATTATCTATATATCTAGATGATGACCTGGCGCTAATGGTGCATATGACCAGTAAGCAGACTATTGTTTTATTTTGAGCCTGCACTACATGATCCTAATAACGTCCTTGCCCAGTATTTGTAAACAAGATTCACATCCGTAAAAAATAAATAAATCATCTTTTGCACCTTTATGACAATCATTTGAAGAGTTACTCTTAGTTGAATTAAAAAATATTTAACCCCTCACTTTTACATACTGGATTTTTTTGGAGTAATATTTGTTTCTATATATTACAATGTTACATTTCTCTATGTGTACTGCACCTAGAGTGAGCTAAGCTTGGATGCCCACAAAACAATTCAAATATTGATTGGAAATAGGCAAGTGGTATTTCATCAGAAAACATTTACATACTGGAAAACAATCATTATCGGAAGTGGATGATGTGTGTAAAATATTTAATGGATTTACTTATGAGGTAATTAATTTATATGAGATAGATGATAATTAAATATTTACTCCAGAGGTAATTGATTTATATCAGTTACATGATAATTATAATTACATAATTAAAAAAATATACTCAAGAGGTAATTGATTTATATGTGAGAGATTATAGTTACATAATTAAAAATTTACTTAACAGGTAATTGATTTATATGAGATAGATTATAATTATAATTATATAATAAAAAAAATACTTAATAAGTAATTGATTTATATGAGATACATGATATTAGAATTATATAAAAAATTTACTCAAGAGGTAATTGATTTATATGAGATATATGATAAATATAATTCTATAATTAAAAATTTACTCAAGAGGTATTTGATTTATATGAGATACATGATAATTATAATTATATAATAAAAAAATTACTCAAGAGGTAATTGATTTATATGAGAGAGATTATAATTATAAAAAATTACTCTAATTATTGATTTAAGATATAAGCTAAAAACAAGTTTAAACAAGTTTGAACAAGTTTATCTCTAAAATATATGTACACATATACATATATGATTATAATTATGTAAATAAAGTAACACAGTTCTGATTAATTGGTAATACTGCCATTAACATAATTTATTTGCAAGCTACTGAATAAATAAATGAAAGTGGTGATGCTGCTACAGTTGCTGCTGCTGATGCTTTAGCATTTTGGGTATGAGGTTAATTTTAGCTCTATTGGCCAGCAGAGCTTATGCGATGGCGAGTTGTCCGTCGAGAGAGAATCAAGAAATAAATAAAAAAATCAAGGTTGTTGTTCGTCCTATGAAATTGTAATTCTAACAAAGGATTCTAAAAGAACAAGGATTCTAAATGTACTTGGCACATGAATTTGTTTAAATTTTTTAAATATTAACATCAGAATATATTGCTAAGTAATGCTAAATATGTGCAGAAAAAACAAACAAATAACAAAAACCAGTACAGAAACTCATGTCATAAGTGTTGCAACTGTAATATTTGCCTTGACATTTAATAAGGCAGACATTCCCCATATAGTAAACCATGAACGCATAATAATTTCCTTGACATGCTTATAATTTACATAAATGATGTCAGATCGTCCTATTTATGTAGACAGAATTGTAATGATGCAATATTGTCCTATTTATGTAAGCAGTGCAGGCATGACCGTTATCAAATAACTTGATCCATAACTTGATCCGGTAAACAATCTGCACAGCAACAGAAACATAACTCTTTGAACTGTTATCACCAGCATTTCAAGAGTTACCCCAGTAACATTAAGTTGTTTACGATATGCGATATTCCTGAGCTCATTAATTCTGGATATTGCTGGAGTTATATTTAGACCGTTTTCGAATAAATTACGAATAAATTACGTTATATTTAGCCATATGTAATGAGCAAGGGAAGTGAGATCATGCAGGATTGCATGTAAAACAATGATGTCAATATTGATCCAGAAATAGACATGCCGGGTTTTCATCAGAAAACATCGATACACACTACTGGTGTAAAATCAGTAAAGGGTATGATGTGTTTAAAATGTTTAATGGATTTACTAAAGAGGTAAATATAAAGTATAAATAAATTTGAACTAAATAAATAAAAAAATAAGTAAGTAATAATAAGATTACAATAAATATTATGCAAAAATGTTACTAAATTTTATTTTTATTTTATTACATTTATTGAAAGTGCTGCTGCTAACGATGCTCATGATACAGTTAATGACAATGATTTTTTTCTTTTATATATTTGTTATAATGCTGATGCTATATCACGCAGTAGTCCCAGTTTTCATATCTTTTGTGCAGAGCCAGGAGGTTCTGAATTTTGTCTGCAGCATATGTCTGCATTAAGATAAAAACAATTATTTTAAAACCTTTTGAGAATACAAGATTGCTGTTATTATTAGAGGTTATAATTTTTACCCAACATACAAACTATTTTCACTATGCAATCTGTAAACTGGATTGCGAAATAACATTAAATAATGCAGGTTTAAAGGGACACACGACAATCTTGATTTTTTAAAACTCGCTGCGTCCCGTGTTCAATCATTATGTCTCCTCCACACTGAGACATATTGTTTTTAGCTTGGATGTCTGTCTGTCCGTCTGTCATTTTTGCATTTTACTGACTGATGAATATACTGCACAAATAATATGTTTAAACCTATGTTAGATTACGAAGAAAAAAAGAAAACTCAAAATTTTATTTAATTATATGCAAGCTGGTTTTAGTCAACATGACACTGGATTAATAAATCAAAACACTACCATTAATGCTTGATAACAACTCAAGATTGCCGTGTGTCCCTTTAAGTGAATGAATGAGTCAGTACAGACCACAAGGTTGGGTGAGTCTGCATTGACCCACGTCATAGAAAATCTATATTGCATCTTTCCAGGATACGTGCCTTTCAGCATGATTATGCAAATATCCCAGGAGCCTTTTCTTCATAAATATACTTACCTTGCAGATTTGTAGACAAAGCTATCAAGGCGACGGTGATTGGTCATTTATTCGGGGACGAGTCTTCACTACTTAATGCCAGTATTGACACTACTATTAGAGACGACCAAACAGAGTCATTAGGTGGGATATGTTCAGGTTTTATCACGACGTTTATACATGTGTTTTAAAAAATGAATGAAACGGGGAAAGTGTTAAATACTTAGACTAGAGAAAAAGTTTGATAATAATCTTTAAAAAAAATGTATTTGATTATTTTTACTGTAAACTAATTTCATGTATAAAGGACTAGGTATGATAAGGGGCAAAATTGGCCCCCAATATTGAAAGGTTTAATGCACAAGTTTTGAATATCTAATTTAACTACAAATGAACTGAATCAATATTAAAACTCATTACAAGTACATGTATGTTTGAAGGCTCTAAATGAGTTTAACAGCCTCACAAACAAGGCCTTTTCTTTCAAAAAATGACATTTTTGTTCATTTTCAGCAATTTTCGATCAGTTTTTGGTCTTGGAAATACAGAGCGCACCCTCGAGCACAGCTGATTTTTTGTTGAAACAGGTACTTGATAGAGATGCATCATCAGCCAAAAAACTGTGTGCTCGGAGGTGCGCTCTATATTTTTAGGATCAAAATCTTGCCCAGAAAGGTCCAAAATCTACAAAATATAACAAAATTACAAAAAATACCATTTTTTGAGACCCTGTTAAATCTTCTAGATAAATAAAATAAATAAAAATATATTTTGAAGATAGAATATGATCAATTTACTTCAATATGCATAATAGATTATATGTAAATATTATTTTTCTGCATTTTGAATATATTGGGGGCCAAAATACCCTCTTATCATACCTTGTCCTTTGCTGAAATTATGAACTCGGGACAAGTTTTTAAAAAGTTTTACTCGATGTGGTTTTCGTGCTGAAATTGAAACTGTGTTAACTAACATCTTCACATTACTTTACTGATTCCAGAGTTAATTAATATCTATAATTTATATATTATTTATCGAGTGATTTCATGTTGAACCAGTTATAAGTCCATGGTCTTTCATAATGGCCCGAGGCCTACGGTCATCATTACGGACCGAGGACTAATAACTGGGTGCATATGACATCATTTGATCATGACTATTACATTAATTGTACAATTGTAGACCTCATATATTCATGTAAATGTGAATTGAGTGAATAAAAGATATTGTATTGTATTGTATATAGAATTAAATTTATAATTAAGGCAGTTCTATGACTTAATGAGAAGGCCAATATGAGCTGTACTGAGCCAATATGAGCATACAAGGATATTTCCTATATAGGCCTAGTTTGCAATTCATATGACAGTTATAGCTAGAAAGAATTAAGTTTCTATATTGTCAGTATAATATATGTGTTAAATAATCCCTAGGTCTATATGGGGAACTATATTATATAGAATGGAATGGAACTGGGATTTTACGGCACACCAATGCAAAAAGGTTATATGGCGCCAGCAGGAATGAATATTCAGGGCTCACTCTCTATCTACATCCAGATAAAAATATGCAGAATCGACCTAGAACCTTCTCATCTGCAGAACTGCAGAGTTGCTGCCAATTCTCTTGTAAACACTATTTTTCGCTAGAGCCACAATCAGTGTTTTCTGCCACTACTCGAGTAGAGATCATTGTGTCCTGCCACTACTCGATTAGAGATCATTGTGTCCTGCCACTACTCGAGTAGAGATCATTGTGTCCTGCCACTACTCGAGTAGTGATCATTGTGTCCTGCCACTACTCGAGTAGCACCTGACACAATACAGGGATCACACTGAAGACCTTTAATGAACATGACAAAAATGAGCAAAATAAATTTGGGGGTATTTTACCCCTCTGCCTGGATAAGCAGTGATCCTATTCTTGCCTGGGAACCACACTGGGCCTGTAATTTAAAGAAACTCTTTAACAATTTAATACTAAAGCTACTGTTGCTGCTTTATTTCAGTGGTGGAGCCCCGGGATGTAGCTGCCGAATATCACAATAACCTCGAAAGGTAAGAAGGGTTGTGTGTTTCAGGAGTTATGATTCAGAGACAGAAACTGAGACTAATATAGCAAAATAATTCAATTTTTTTTTTTAATTGATGCAATATATATGAATGCTTGCAATAGATTGCTGTATCAGATGTTTCGAATAATGAAAATGTTTTTTTAGCGGTCGTAATAATTTAATGCGTAATATTGTATTGATTTGGAAATGGCATTTAATACAAACAAAGCTTTCTGAATAATTGATTATCGCATGAATCTGTTTACTGATCGATCAGTTCCTCACATTATATTGATATGGGTAGCAGTTGTGATGACTGGTAAAACACTCTTTCTGATTGGATGACAGATATTAAAGATACTGATTTCAAATAAATCGAGATGAATGTCAGATTGGGATGATGTGACCATTGATTTGGATGGTTCTGACTGTTTTAGATTTGTTCTCCGGTTAAAGTGCATAAGACTAGGGTTAATATAGACTGTAATTTCAAATTTTAGAAGGGAAAATGGTGTTGGCAGGGGTATGAAATAAACAATAATTTTGGCTTAAGAAGTTTGCATATTGTAAAGTTATTTTACACAGGTTATCACATTTTTTCAGTAAAAATGTTTTCAAGCGTATTTATTGTTGATAAATAAATATTAGAAATATTCGTTACAAAATCCTGCTAGAATAAGCTTTCCCATTGCTTAACGGAATTAAGGCGGGACCACGTAATGAAGGCCCAGACAATATAACACTATACTAATTGATGCATCTCAGCTGCAACTATTTTATTAACCTGTATATTCCTCAGGGAGTATGATGATTTTTGTCCCAAAAATAAGCCAAATATACTGTTAAGATTGCCGTTTATATCTAATATGTTAAACATACATGGAATAATTGTGTATTTCACAGTATATTTACAGATATTAATCTTTAAAGTAGCTATCCCGCCAACAACATGCAAAGTTTACAACAAATGTAAATCGTTTCTAAGCTCACTAACCATAAGGTAGATGTGTAACTTACAAATGTTGCAAATCTGAACTCTAAAACTATAATATAACCACCTCAATTGACCAGGCGTAAAATCGCCCTATCGTGCTTCGAATTACGAGTTGCCAAGTCTAAATTCATTTTACGCATACTCAGTTGCAGTTATTTTAGGAACTCATTACTAAATAAAGACTTTTAATCTGCATAAATGCATTAATTTATAACCTCTACACATGGACAGTGTTTGAAAGAACGGTTTTGTGTTGTATACTTTACCTGTTGTTGGGGGGGAAAGTGAATGCTGAATAAAACTAGAATCTTTGTGTATTAAACATCCACAGTTATTAAAGGGTCCTCCAAATTAAAAAAATAGTGATTTTAAATGAAAGCTTATTATAAAAGAATGTTAATGTCATCGTCCGTTTTCTCAAAAACCGTTGATAAATGCAAGTTTTACAGGTATAAAGTTTACCTGTACACAAAAAAAACTGGTGCGCGATCGATCTTCAGAAAATGACGTCATAAGGGACGACCAATCACATCTTCCGTACAAACTACCTAATTTACATAATCAATTATGGTGCGTAGCTATGTGTAAACAAACCGTTACTCTTGTTGGATGTCCATTTTTCTCATATAGCCTAAGTGTTTTAAACCCTGGAATATTATTGATGTGTTCGTGTCTTCATCATGGTGAAAAGGTGCTCATTAAGCTTTTGTAGAAAAGTAAACAGGAAGGCAGTGTAAGTCTACACACATTTCCATGTTGCCGTCATCGAACTAAATGGATGTGTGAAATGGAATTTTTCAGAGCACTCTCACGTATGTTCGGACTATTTTACTGAGAAAGATTTTCATGACTCTTATGAAACGAAAAAGAGATTACATTTACTCTATCAGTTCAGACGGGATAACATAATTATTTTTTTTGGTGTCTGGAAATATAACTTTCCAAAATTAATTCATATTTTGCCAATGTCCGAATATTTTGAGAGGGAACGGTAAATTAACATTCTACGGTAAGTATTTTTAACTGTGATGTTCGGGGCAATCTTACCTTCTTTGTTTACGGTAATTACGAAAATCCATCCATTAATGATCACTTATTGGTAATTATGCGGCTATTCTATAAACTGTCTAAAATTACGGTACTCAACTTGGGCAAACTGTAAAACCTGTGAAATCAGTACACTGAGACACACTTTACACGCGGGTAGAGTGGGTTATATTCCTTTGAATTTTGCGGTGAGTGAACGGTACACTGTTTGAACTGTGGAACTGTCACGTTCTAGTCACAAGTGTAGTTATATGCTGGCTAATGCGGACTGTGTAATAGTATACTGGGCTATATGCGATTCAATCCACAACTGTTACAGTGAACTAATAAAAAATGTGTAAACAATGAACTAATGAACAATTATGACATCTAGTTTTTTATAGTAAATTATTATATTTTGTTTGAAATGTAGCAATGAACTTTATTGAATAATGAGACAATGCAATGTTAAAACATGTTGATTATTTTATTACAAAATAAAAACATACGAGGTATTGCAGAAAATAAATTAAAATTATAAAATAGTCGTGTTCTTTATCCATTTAATTGCACCATCATGTTATTCCTCAAATCGAAGCTAAAAAACAAAGCATGCCATGCTTATAGTATGAAATAAAAAATAGTTCCTATGTCTATACAAACAGACAACAAATCGCACAGCACTTTACCTGTGTGAGCGAGACCGTATTTTTTTGCTGGTAATGCCAGATAATGGAATGGCCCACTAGCTACGACAGTGACAACACAAAACAACCCGTAACACCTACATTGGAATGGTTTTACCTGGTTTAGACAATTGTTTCAACACGCGCCTGACCGATTACACAAAATTATAGCATGGGTCAGTAATAATGTAATTGTTTCAAAATGGCTCGTTTTAATAACAGTAAAATATCACGATCAAAAACTTTTTATTTAATTGCATCAAACAAGTTACAGTTAAATTCATTGAAGTATATTCTGCTGCCTCTGTTGGTAATTATCGAGATGCAATCAGCAATTCGAAGTCGTTGATCGTAATTTTAACCTGTCATTTTCGGCAAATAATTCATCTTTTCCCGATTTCCGAATTTATAAAAGCATCAAAACTATTGAAATAAGATTGATTTCTTAATATGTCCAGGCACTAGTTTTAATATTTTCTTCAATTAATTAGGTGTCAGGAATTGAGTAAATACAGTAGGTATCAAAACTTAAAACCAATGCTGAAACCTGACGCAATTTACCGATTCTCCGATTTACAGACCCACAGACGGAGACACAGTCACAGGATGAAGACATTGAAAAATCTAATATCATGAGTTTATTTGTATTATTCGTTTATTGTTTTCATTTATACTTTATACGCTCAGACTCAAAGTGGATGGGGTACACAAAATGTTGATTGTCCACTTCACTCGCATTGTTTACTTGTATTGTGTCCGCCATTTTGGTTTCTAACGAACCATAGGTAATGCGTGACGTCAACGGGGTTTTTCCATTCGGCTGTTTCCGTGAAACCTCAGTTACGTTTCCGTGACAGGTGTGTATTAGGGGCAAATGTGCCGTATGGATTCGTGATTTACCGATGAACGAATAGGTTTACGATTTTGACCCTTTAAACATATACAGTTGTTAAACATACACAGGTAAAATGAATATATCTTGACTCTTTATGTATTATACATACACAGTTCACTTGAATCTTTGTGTTTTATACTTGAATCTTCGTGTTTTATACATACACGGTTCACTTGAATCTTTGTGTTTTATACATACACGGTTCACTGACAGATACAAATATGTTGAATGTAACTAGAATCTTTGTGTTTTATACATACACGTTACATAACTAGAATCTTTGTGTTTTTTACAGTACCCCATTAGACTCTGGTCTGGCAGTGAAGGACCGAGTGAGGCAGTTCGAGTCTTCGGTAGGCCATCAGAAAGAAGCAGTCACCAAACCTGCTATAAAGCACAAACCTAAAACATTTGAAATGTTTGAAAATAAAGGTTTTATTATTACTCAGGTGAATACCAACTTCTTTATTTACTTATATTATCTTGAGTGTCTCTGTTAACGACTTTGCGTTGTAAACCTTCGCCTCTCACCGCTGTGGGGTCGAATCCCACTGGGAGCTTGAAAGTGAGGAAGTGTCGATTCTTACGGATGGCGGGAGGTGTACAGTACTGGTTCTACCCAGAAAAAGTGGGTTGTCTGCATCCACCACAAAAAATCGACCGTTGTATATAACCTTAAATGTGTTCAATTTTGTTTTTTAAGAAACGTGTGGCATTATTTTTTCTTTATAACATGCATTTGTTTAAATATTAATCATAATTATAGGAACTGTTAACAGTAAACTGTTTTTGCATATTACTAACAGTTGATTATATTGCACCAGTAATATATTTAAAACTATGATAAAATAACAAGATTGATATGCAAGCAGCTTTTAAGTTAAAACGATATTGGATTAATAAATCGCAACACTAATTTTAATACTTGATATTAATTCCAAGATTGCCCTGTGTCCCTTTAAATACTGTGGGGTGGGCTATGGTCTAATGGGCTTGCAATGCTACCTAGAGTATGTCCAGCAGTTATGCGACTACTGCACTCAAACCTTGAGCAAGTGACATCAGATTAGACCCTCCTCGTATGTAATACTCTATGGGATGAATATATTATCATGAATATGACAGTCCAGAAAATATAAAAGGGATCACTTTGTTATCGTACGTCACACTTTAACCTGCAACCTAACCCTGGCCATAACTTAAAAAGTATTTGACCGATGTTCATGAAACTTCACACACATCTTCATCTAAACCCAAGGAATGTTGTTACACAAGACATGTCCAATAATTCAGAGTATCGTTTTGGCAGTTACACCCCTTTTCATAAAACTTTAACCTGCAACCTAACCAAGCTAAAATAAGCACACGGTGGGCGACACAAATGTTCCATGGAAAACCCTTCTAGTTGGTAGTTATGTGTCTTCTATACATAGTTTGCAACCCACTCCAAAACATATATACCATTTATAATAAAAAAATAAAATGTTTCCATAGGTTTGAAAATAATATTAATATTCTGGTTTATACTCTGTAGACCATAACCCATCCCACAGTATTTTAACCTGATTGACCCAAACATATTTTATATAAAATAAAAATAATGGTCAATGCATGTATATTTCTTCCTGTAGATGCACGGTATAACAAATTCCAAACACAATGTAGAGGATGAGGTGGAAGAAGAGCCAAGTGATGGGCAGGGCTTTGAAAGTGTTCATAGAAACTCAGATCCTCTTCAAAATGTATGTGCTTTCTTCAATTTTTAGATTGATTTTTTATGCTATTGTTTGAAGGGAATGTTTAATAATAATGAATAATGATATGTCAACATTAACTATAATAAAAGGGGGACATAGAATCCTGAATTTAAGAAATAAAATATTTCCAGTGGGACATAGAATCCTGAATTTAAGAAATAAAATATTTCCAGTGGGACATAGAATCCTGAATTTAAGAAATAAAATATGTCCAGCGGGTTTATATTGTCCCAGATCAATACCTAGTGGAAGCCACTTGAAGTTCATCGATACCAAGGGGAGCAGGCCCGCAGTTTCGATATGTTTCAAGTCCCAAACACCAGGTTTTGAACTCGCACAATATAAACCCACTGGAAATATTTTTATTTCTTATCTAACATGGAGTTTTATTTATCATGCATTTTGTTGAGAGATTGCACAAAATACAAAATATCACAACTTAACATTTTATGCCTATCAACATCAAATGAGAAAAATATACAGCTTCATCCTATTTAAATGTGTTGTTGGAACATAGCGTCGCTTAAAATAACGCATTTCATTGCGTTGTTGTTTTGCATCTGACGTTCAAAATGACGTCTCAACGTTTTAATAACATGTTTTCTGGCATCTAAAATGACGTCTTAACATATAGACGTATTTGTTGCTTTTTCCAATATCCAATCAACATTGAGTGTTTTAATAAACCATGTTAGATTCCTCAATAAAATACCTTTTGGAGGTTGATAACATCGTTGATCTGAGGTAAGGCTATCCTTAAAAATACATTTGTTTGCTGTTTCCCGACCTTGGATTTTATAAATGGGTAGGTAGATGAATTATTTTTCTGCCGAAGATAGGCAAAACCTAAGAAATGAAAGAGACGTATACTAAAGATATATAAAAAAAGAAGAAAATATGTTAAAGAATTGCTCTAAAAAGTTTTCGTGGGTAGGTAGGGAAACAGCAAACCAACAATTTTTTTATAGGGTGCCTAAAGTACATCTTTTTTAAATGGAATTGGCTTGATGTTTTATACAAGTCTATAAATCCTCTCCCATCATCTCAGGCTATCTCTAGGTTTCCACTACCCTGGTAAGAAAGATTTATATAGAGATCACCCTTGTTTTCTTCCATTTCAAATCCATGAATATAGCAGATTCATTAACTTTTGAGAACAAAATTTCATTGCTGACAAAATATAAAAAAAATGCAATTTTAATCTTATATAAATATTCAAATTTAACTGTAAATAATTATGCAGATCTTAATGATATAAAATTAATTCACTTAAAAACATGATTTTTTGATAAAATCTATTATTTGATCGAAGGAATTACCGATTTCTTTCAGAGAGAAACAAGTTGTTTCTTGTTAATCTTTAATCTATTTTCAAATGTAAATAGCTTTAATTTGCATGTTTCATACATATTAAAGCTGTATAAATTTTAAAATTGCAAAATATTGATGAAATTTTTGTTTGGAATTGGTTGTTTCAAATAATTTTACTATAAGCCAGTTAGGTTTGCAATTTGCATAAAAAATGTTTATTAAATTTATTGATTCTGCATATGCATGCTGATGAGTCATTCATTAAAGTTTGAAAACACAATCCTTTCATTACAGTATAAAAAACCAGCGGGACCGCAAAACCGTCGCTCACCCAGTCGGCGGCTACGCAGTAATTCTGGAAACACGGAAGAGAACATGGAGGGCCAAGAGGAGGAGGAGATAGAGGTGATACCTAACGGTCATATACCCCAGGGCCAGCCCCAGATCGACTTCAGGGTGAATAGCGACATAAACCACAATGAGTCCAAATCAAGGATAGCCTTCCTCGACATACGGCCCGACAGCAATCACAACAGACTGGCATCCTCACCAGACGGCGCCCCAAAGCCATTCGTACCTCCCCTTGATTTCTCCACTCTTCACGAGAGTGTTGGTGGTCAAGGTGAGTGAACATCAGTTGCTTGAAATATTCATTCGCAAGTGCTGCCTCAGAACTGTCATCTTCAGCTCATCGGTTTTTGAAATGTAATTTATGGCATGCCGAGTTGTCTGTCGTCCGTCCGTCCGTCATTAACTTTTGTCTCGTTAAGATGATAGGGCCTTCATTTTTCATCCGATCTTTACCAAACTTTACCAAATTGTTAATATCAATAAAATCTTGGAGAAGTTCGAAAACCTGCCAGATCGGACTAGTAACAGTGGAGTTATGGCCCTTGATTTAGTTAAAAATGCTATATTTTGCCTCAAGACGATAGGGCCTCCATTTTTCATCCGATCTTTACCAAGCTTTACCAGATTGTTAATAGCAATGAAAGATCACACAAGTTCGAAAACCAGCCAGATTGAACCAGTTAAAGCGGAGTTATGGCCCTTGATTTAGTTAAAAATGCTATATTTTGCCTTGGTCGTCATTTTTGATCCGATCTTTACCAAACTATAACAGACTGTTAATATCAATGAAAGCTCGGAGAAGTTCAAAAACCAGCTTTATCGGCCAAGGAACACTAGAGTTATGTGCCCTTGAAAAATGCCATTTTCGACCTAGTGAACATTCTAGCACCTTCATTTTGTATCTGATCTTTCCCAAACTGTTTGGCCAGATTGTTGATATCAATGAAAGCTTGGATGGCCCTTTTTCAATATTTGGAAATGTACACTGGAAACACCAGGGGTCGTGAATTCAAATCTCACTCCAGGCAGAATTTGTCATATTTAAAGGGACACTGTCTGTAACTTTGAGCTTATAAAACACATAAAATTACATTGACAACATTACACATCTAAAATACTGAATATTCAATAAAAATAAGATGGATTTCAAGTCTCTCCTGTGCCACCGAGTTTCATTTGTGTGTTCTTGGGCATAGGAATCTATTTGATAGTAAGAGTAAGGCAGTTTCTGGATTCCTGTGTATCCTTCCTCTCTCTCGGGAGAGGCTCTGATTAACCTGTAATATGTTGATGAGCCGTTAAACAATATTCGTTAAAAGACATTGAAATGTTTTCATGTATACATTTCACAGAATAAAAGTCAGACATAAGTTTTATTTATGGATAGTGTCCCTTTAATACTGATAAGTTTAGTCGGTCTCATTACTGAATTTTGTTTTATATGTATTTATCTTAATCAAAAAGAGTTTTGTCTATGCATGCATCTGATGCATTCTCATTCAGATGTGACAAATAATAAATATTATATAACTTGATATGGGAGAGTTTCAAAACCACTGGCCAGATTAAAATTGGAAGTAATTAGTGTGTAATTGGTTCTGTCTGAAACTGTTGCCGTGAACTTTATAAACAGGATGTGTTTATTGTTACAGCATGTGACTATTTACTTCTGAAATTCAGCACTGTTTATTAATGGAATTCTTCACATTTATAATTGTTAGGGAAACATTGTTACCCTTTAATATGCTGTAACTTGATGTGCATGCATGCCTGTGCCTTATATAAACGTATACACAGTCCATCACTGGGTCAGTCTCTGTTTAGCATCTCTCATTAGCGTTGGGAATCAATCGGAAGAACATAGCGGCTTGGTATTAAAGCATTTAATCTGCAGTAGATCATGTGTGTTGACTTATGAAACCAGAATATAAATTTTACCTTTAATTTACATTTACATGCTACTGTAAATGTGTAACTTTCGCGGGGATGGCTTTCATAATCAATTTATGCACTTGATGGGCATATAGCACCGTAGATTTTATCAAGATGAAGAAACTTGAAACATGTTTGATGGATTTGTCGCTTTAGGCGATACACCATGTTGCGCGCAACTCTTGTTATCAACACTAGTGGCATATTTTTATCAACCCTAATGGCATATTTTTATCAACCCTAGTGGCATATTTCATTCATTCATTCCAGATGCCATACTTGCCCAAAAAGCGCAGGCCGTGTCGTACCAGCGTGCCAAACAGCAATTACAGAACCAGAACGACGATGAAGACAACGAGAACGATGACCCTACACCGTCACCTTCACCAAAATCCAACAAGGTGAAGAGGAAAGCTGGGTGAGTGAAGCGCCTTAGCATTCATGTATATGAAGACATACATATGTAACATTCATATCTATATACATATAATATTCGGAAATGCTGTTGACTCTGATATATTTGTTTTTTTTGAGATGTTTTTATATATTATTCTGTGTGATAATATTCAGGTTTGTACAGATTATAAGATTAATGCTTCTAATTATGCGTGTAATTTAGAAAGCTGTATTCCAGAGATACAGTTATCAGAGCTTTAATAAAGTACAGTTAACTTTCGTGTAGAAGTGATTAGGTGTCTTTCTTTAAATTGAATTTTGTCAAGATACTTGAAAATCTAAGAAAAGGGCCAGTGCCTATGGCTATCCCTTCTTGTAAAGGTGTAGAATCCCTTCAGATGGTTGGCATGTTAAGTTTTGTTGCCATGTTTTGCCATGCTCATTAAACAGGTCATCATATGACACCCATATGGTTTCTGGATTGCAAAGTAAGTCGTGGTGAGACATTTTGCAGCATTGTCAAAAATGGGTTTATAGCAGAATTTGAAGTAAAATGGTTTCAAGGCTTGTTCAGCGTTTTCAGCTCATGTGAGCCAAAGGCTCAGATGTGACCTGTTGGGATCGCTCTTCGCCTGTCGTCAGTCCGTTCTTAAATTTTGCTTCTAAGAAACCACTTGGCCTATTTTGACCAAAATTCTTAGGTCAGTACATTTTACTTATGTTCAGATTAGCTGGAAATTACTTCCAAGGTGGTCGGTCGCCTTTACTAAAAAGTGTTGAAGACTTGAAAAGTCTTCTCAAGAACAGATTTTGACAAAAGTTGCTTAGAAATGATCACTGGGTATTAAACTATCAAGTTTGTTCAAATGACATCCATAGGTTTAAAGTAGCTATCCTGCCAACAACAGCCACATTTTACGACATATAACTCTATAGACACAATATGAATGGCTTTAATCAGCTATGCCAAACCCCAAAACTTGAACGTTGAATTAAGAGTTACCAACATAATTCATTTTATGCATATTCAAACATGGGTATTTTAAAAACCCGTGAAAAATATCCTATACTTTTTTCAATAGGCACATATACATTATATGCAAGTGTCTACAATGTGACACAGTCATATGATGGGCGATTCAGTTTTATTTGTCCCTCTTGTTTTATAATCATTTAAGACTGGGTCTCAATTGTTCATTCTTGTTGATGCCATGCAACCTTTTTTATGCACCCTGAAATTTTCGGGGTAGCATATAGTCGCCGCTTTGTCCGTCTTTTGTCTAGAGCATATTTTCAAAACTGCTGATGGGACTACAATGAAACTTTACACAATGATAGAGGGCAATGAGAGGAAGTGCAGAGTGCAAGAACCGTAACTCTGACTTCATTCAAATTAGAGTTATTGCCCTTTGTAGTTTTATACTTAGAATTTTTGTCTGGAGCATAACTTAAAAACTACAGATGGGACTGTAATGAAACTTCAAACAATGATAGAGGGCAATGAGAGGATGTGAAAAGTGCAAGAACCGTAACTCTGACATCATTCAAATTAGAATTATTGCCCTTTGTAATTTTATACTTAGAATTTTTGTCTGGAGCATAACTTCAAAACTACAGTTGGGACTGCAATGAAACTTCTAAACAATGATAGAGGGCACTGAGAGGGAGTGCAGAGTGCAAGAACCATAATTCTGTCTTCATTTAAATTAGAGTTATTGCCCTTTATAATTCAAAACTACTTTTGGGACTGCAATGACTCTTCACACAATAATAGAGGGCAATGAGAGTGCAGAGTGCAAGAACCGTAACTCTGTCTTCATTCAATTTAGAGTTATTGCCCTTTGTCATTTTATACTTATAGTTCTTGTCCGGAGCATAATTCGAAAACCACTAATGGGACTGCAATGAAACAATAGACAGTAAGAAGAAGTGCAGAGCGCAAGAACCATAACTATTTCTTCATTAAAATTAGACTTATTGCCCTTTGTCATTTTATACTTACAATTCTTGTCTGGAGCGTTTTTCAAAAAACACTCATGGGACTTTAATGAAACTTCACACTGTGACAAATGGCAATGGGGGTTAGTTTTGAACTCAAAATCATAACTCTTTTCTTAATTCAAAATAGTATTATTGCCCTTTGGAATGTTAAACTTATATTTCATGTCCGTAGCATAACTCAGAAACTACTAATGGACTGCAATTGAACTTATACAATGATAATGGGCAATGAGAGAAATTGCAGAGATATACAACCAATGAGGAGCATCCATCGGTTCTATCAATTTTTTTGTTCATTGGTGTGCCATAATTAGATAGAAAAAATATACAGAAATAATTGGAAATAAAGAATAAAAAAGAGCATGTTGAATAAATCTGTTGATCTTATGTATAATGGTGAGACCCCTACAGTACTATAATGAAAGTTGATTTCCAAAAATGCAGTTTTGTTCAAACTGAGTGGTGTGACTTTACAAAGACAAAAAAACTAGGTTACAGTATTTCCCCTTCTAGAAGTGCCTGGGAGTTACGCAGAATGCTAAGGGGGTGCATTTATAAAATGTATTTTTTTTTTATTGAATTCTGAAATTTGTATATAGGAGTCACTGCGACGGGACCAAAATGAAGTGTAGATGTGCGTGACACAATTTTGGTGTGGCTCGCTCAAATCCATGCAGAGTTATTGCCCTTGCACTTAATCAAAATTGTCGGTCGAATCTTTTAAGCAAACTACTTCTACCGTTTTCAAGATATGGAATTGAAACTTTGCATACATGATCAACATGAAGTGTAGACGTGCGTGACACAATTTTGGTGTGGCCCGCTCAATTCCATGTAGAGTTACTGCCCTTGCACTTAGTCAAAATTGCTGTATTCAGCATATGCAATCTTGTGGAGCGAACTACTTCTACCGTTTTCAAGATATATAATTGAAACTTTGCTTACATGATCAACATGAAGTGTAGATGTGCTTGACACAATTTTGGAGTGGCTCGTTCAATTCCATGCAGAGTTAATGCCTTTGCACTTAGGCAAAATTGCTATATTCAGCATATGCAATCTTGTGGAGCGAACTACTTTTACAGTTTTCAAGATATTGAATTGAAACTTTGTATACAGGATCAAAATGAAGTGTAGATGTGCGTGACACAATCTTTCTTGGGCTCAGTCAATGCCATGCAGTTATTGCTCTTGAACTTAGTCAAAATTGCTATTCAGAATATGCAATACTGTCGAGCGAACTACTTCAACAATTATTAAGATATTGAATTGAAACTTTGTACATGATCATCATGAAGTGTAAATGTGCATGACACAACGTAGTAAACATTGCTTTATTCAGCATATCCAATCTTGTGGAGTGAACTACTTTTACAGTTTGGAAGATATTGAATTATAACTTTGTGTACATGATAAACATGGAATGTACATGTACGTGACACAATTTTGTTGTGGCTCAGTCAATGCCATGCAGAGTTATTGCCCTTGATATTACTAAAATATTGTTTGCGGTGGTATTTATCACCTTCAGTGATAGTTCTAGTTTTTTTTTCTTTTGTTTTTTTTAAAAGGTGGGGAGGTGCGGCCATTGGGGGTTGGGGGAGGGGTGTGGGGGTGGGGCTCTCATATTAGGGGAAATACGGTATATATAATGAGTATATTTCATTCTCAAGTGTTTGCATGGATCCACTTATTGTCACAATACACATGATTACAAGGCACTTTTGTAAATACATATATATTTGCTATGCTGTGAGAGAACCATCCTTATTTTCTTCATATCACCATTGTTGAAATATCCTTCAGAAAAAAAGTTTGATACATGCTGTACAAGTAATGTTTTTGATATAGATGATATGTAACTTCTGAAAACAGTCGCAGTGAAGAAGATGTAAAGGGACTATAGCAATTTTGAAATAGTTTTCGACTTATTAATTTGTTTTCATTTTAATTTTAAACGCAGTTGCATTTAATTAGTTTTCTCGTTTTCTAAATTGTTCTTCCATATTATCATTGCAATATAATCAACAATTAGTAAATAAATAAATAAATAAATATGCAAAAGCAATTTGTGTTGAACTATTCAAGTAATTGGTTCAGGAATTGGAAATATAGAAGTTATTTAGAAAAGAATTGTGAGACGTCACAAGTTGTTTTAAAACAATCAAGATTGTCGTGTGTACCTTTAAGCCAGTATCCATGACACTGAGTGTATTCAGGGTTCTCCCATTGGCAACCGCCATGGTTACCAGTGGCCACTGATAGCAGCATATGGTTACCATATGGTACCGATTTTACAATTGACGACCAATAAACTCAGAACGAATATGGGTAGTATATGGTACCAATGGCAGCGCAAGGTTACTTTTGGCTCCAGATATATTAGCAAGATGGCAAGGCAGGTGATACTGGCCATTCTTATACTTAAAACAGGAGATTTGAATTTGTAGACATTGTACGTCTTATTATTCACTTGGTATTTTTTATTCGGGATTAAATTCTCAGCAATACGCTTTTCGGTGATGATGTCCGTCACCATTTTGAACTGATGTCATAACTTGTCCACCGAAGCTACCCTAGGTGTAAAGTTGCGGCAAGATCGGTTACCCACATCTTACACATCGGCAAACAGACTACTAACGTTGGCTACCGAAGGCGCTTTCGGGAACTGATGGGAGAACTCTGAACGCACTCACTGATACCGACCTATGGTACAGTGTATATGGTTAAATCATCAAAACATTTTCAAAGTAATACGCCTGGGGCTGAGTTTCAAGGGGTTGCATATGGGGAATGTCATAGGGGTCATCAGATCCAATACACATAGAATTTTCTATGGACATTTTCCTAAAACATGTTTTGTCAGTTTGTATTTAATTTATAAATTACATATAGAACTGTACACATTTCAGGATGTAAACTATGAAAAAGAACGAGAAAATAACATTATTTAAACAACGCCACATACCAGTGCCATAAATCTCAAGGAAAAATGTAACATTTTGGCTATATAGAAATGATACAAGAGAAAATAGGATTTATACAAATAACTCGACATCATACATCAACTGTATAGATATCGTTATCTCACAGTTTAGCCGGCTGTCACAGTATAATTTGTATATTTCACTCTTTAAGTTACTATTATTTTTTTACCATTTGGTTGTGGTATTACAGCACGGCTATGGACAATGAGGACGACTTGCCGCCATTTTCCCAAGTGGATCAGGACCAATACAAACTGCACAGGTTGGTCATGTGACTGGCAGTTTGGTTTTGAAGCATTCATTAATGTGTTCCATATCCTAGTGTAGTCTCTGCGACACCCCATTCTACAGCACTCTAAACATTAACACCATAAACAAACTTAAAAATGCACACACTCTTTTTGAGTAAGCAGCATTTTTTGTTCTTGCTTATTTGTCAGCAGACTAAACTTTAAGTTTAATATTTAATAACAAACACTGGCATTATTGGGTGACTATTTTGATTTATCATGCAGATATGCACTTCCCTGCCTGATAAAGGGGTGACCTAATACATTTTGCTTTAAACTAATACATTTTGCTTTATTAATTGGACACTGACGAATAAAGGAAATTCAATGCGGAATTCCTCGGCGTTTATTGTACCATGGCATGAAGAAAAAACAACATGGCAGTATCCTCGACAAGCTTAACATTCTGTTAAATAGATAAAACTAGTAAACCATACAGAAAATGTGGATAATCTACATGATAAAAAGAATATTATAACAGTGCCTGTTACTATGAAGTTTATTAGGCTCGGCATGAAAACACTGAATGGCTCGGTAGAGCCTCGGCATTCTTGGTTTTTTAGCTCTAGTGGCCGAACCTTATGGGATGAAGAGTTGTCCGTCTTCCGTCCGTCCGTCGTCCGTCGTTAACTTTTGTCTCGTTGAGACGATAGGGCTTTCATTTTTCATCTGATCTTTACCAAACTTTACCAGATTGTTAATGTCAATGAAATATCGGATAATTTCGAAAACCAGCCAAATCGGACCAGTAACAGCGGAGTTATGGCGTTTGATTTAGTTAAAAATGCTATATTTTGCCTCGTTAAGAAAATAGGGCATTCATTTTTTATACGATCTTTACCAAATTTTACCAGATTGTTAATGACAATGATAGCTCGGACAAGTTAGAAAACCAGCCAGATCGGACCAATAACAGCGGAGTTATGGCCCTTGATTTAGTTAAAAATGCTATATTTTGCCTCGTTAAGACGATAGGGCCTCCATTTTTCATCCGATCTTTACCAAACTTTACCAGATTGTTAGTGTCAATAAAAGCTCGGATAAGTTCGAAAACCAACCAGATCGGACCAGTAACAGCGGAGTTATGGCCCTTGATTTAGTTAAAAATGCTATATTTTGCTTCGTTAAGATGATAGGGCCTTCATTTTTCATCTGATCTTTACCAAACTTTAACAGATTGATGTTAATGAAAGCTCGAACAATTACGAAAACCAGCCAGATCGGACCAGTAACAGCGGAGTTATGGCCCTTGATTTAGTTAAAAATGTTATATTTTGCCTCGTTAAGACGATAGGGCCTTCATTTTTCATCCGATCTTTACCAAATCTTACCAGATTGTTGATGTCAATAAAAGCTTGGACAATTTCGAAAACCAGCCAAATTGGACCAGTAACAGCGGCGTTATGGCCCTTGATTTCGTTAAATATGCTATATTTTGCCTTGTTAAGGCGATAGGGCCTTTATTTTTCATCTGATCTTAACCAAACTTTACCAGATTTTTTTACTTTTTTTTTCTTCTATTATTTTTATATTTCTGTATTTTTTTTGTTTTTTTATTTTTATTATCTCTACTGGCCAAGTTCGAAAACCAGCCAGATCGGACCAGTAATGGCGGAGTTACGGCTCTTGATTTAGTTAAAAATGCTATATTTTGCCTCTTTAAGACGATAGTCACTCGCTTCATTGATGTTATTAGAGCCATATTAGCCAGTAGAGCATCCACAGGCCCTCGTGGTGCCACTGAGTTTCATCGGTGTGTTCTTGGGCAAGACACTTTCCCTTAGCCTCGTCCGTCGGATGGGGACGTAAACCGGGCGGTCCCGTGTATCGGTCTATCCTCCGAGCAAGTTAAAGAACCATAGGAATCTGTTCAATAATAAGAGTAGGGCACAGTTCCCGGATTCCTATGTATCCTTTCCCTCTCTCTGGGGCGGCTCTAAATAACCTATACTGTGTTGATGAGCCGTTAAACGACATTCAGTTCAATTCTTGGGCCTCTTGTTTAACTTGGCTAATAAACTTGACAGTAAAAGGGACTGACATAATATTCTCTATGTACCTACTCACGTTTCAGTATTCGCAATACCAGCCATTTAAATTATGAAAAGCAGCAATAACAATTTGAGATAGATATTAACATATATGCACATAATGAAAATAGAATATGATGCAGTTTTCGATTTGACAATTATGATGAACGGTTTTGTTTCTCAGACTTAAGAATATTAAGTTTTGGGCGCTTGATACTTGTCGGTAAATTTAACTCTTGTTCCCAGTAGAATATCTCTGCCTGGGTTCCCAGTAGAATATCTCGTCTCTGCCCTAGCAATCTCAAAACATTAGATATTAAAGTAGTGAAAATTTCCTTTTGTAATTTCTGCACGTATACAATAACATATAATTATGAAGACACTGTCATAAACATATACACATTAGTGGAAAGTAGTGAGTGTTTATGTGCTTAATGGGCTGAAAATGGTATAAATTAGATACTTCCCTTTTAATGACACAACTTTTAAAGGGAGTTTTGACAAAAACAATTGGTGCTTGCTAAAATACCATATTCTTCCCTTTAAATGTGCTTCTCATGTTACAACAAATGTTTATGTACACCAACAAACATTGATAAACATATGCTTGAGTTGCATTAGCAATTTGCTTTATTTTGCCAGTATTACTTTATCTATGTCATAACCTGTGTAGTGTACCTGTGCACTTTCTCACTTGCCAGAGTTACACAGCGGTACCCTTTGTTAACACTCTGGCACGCATACCTGTACCTGAAGTTTATTTGGGAACAAGGCCGCAGTGATTGATCAAACTCGTGTATCCGTTTCAAGTTAAAGTGGAAATATTGATGGATAATTAATGCGATGTGATTGCTTTTGGTCAATTTTAATCTATCTTACAAAGTTGATATTTTAAATTTCAATTAAAAATACTCGATTTGCATTCACTTGATACTTTCTTTGAAAAGTAAAAGCGTATTATTTTGAATAAACTTCACTTTTCTGTCGGCAGACCTGACTGCACGCATCTGGTGTGTTGGTGGGGCTAACAGTTCACGCATCCGATGTACCTCAAATTCCGCTGTCTGAAAATACACTGACACTATTTATCTCTCTTGCACTTATTTATCATTACCAACCTCCCAAGGCACGTTATTGTTGGTACTGTAACAACAACAAAACAAGGTAAATGTAAGAATTGATTTGCAAATTTTCAGCATTTATGAAATTTACCATTCAATACCGACTTTCAAAACTGCATTAATGCCGAAAATGTGCGAATCAATTCTTCAATGCCTACTTCACACCTGTTTATCGCCGTGTCGAAGAGAAGTAGGACTGGGGGACCGTTGTACCTGAGATGTGAGGATGTCTATCCAGCTTGGTTTGCTTTAATGTTGAGCACCTTTTTTTGGTTGGCAGACCTGCTGTTGTTTTATATGTTTAGCTGCTTTGTAGAACCTTTTGAAACCTGTGAAGATTTGGTTGTTAGGGATTTATTATTCAGTTCTAAAGTAATGTACCTATTCCCTTTTTTTAGGTACAGCTGACAGCATGCTGCCTTTTTATTTTATTTTTTGCTTTGTTTGTACCCATAGACTTATCTGGTCTTTTATTTGCACATTTTCAGTTTCAGCATTTTCTTTTCAACTATTGTGAATTGCACTTCATATATTTAGGTTCCCTGGTAGCAAACTAGAGTAATTTTTACTGCATTGTTATTAGCAATAAGTGTCTGTAGGCATGCCAACATGGCTTAATGGACCTCCTTGGGTAGACATGCTGTCTATCCATCATACATCTTGTTTGCACTACTTCTCCTAAACAGATTGTTGGATTTTGATGATCAAGTTCACCATGACCTGATAATGAAAAACCTTATCCACACTGTTATTCTACTTTCCTAAAGTAAATCCCATGAAACTTCATGAGTGGACTGCCTGTGTCGAAAGGATGGTCCCTTCTGATTTTGAGGTCAGTAGGTCAAGGTCACCATGACCAGATAATAAAACACCTTGTCCACACTGTAGCTCCTCTTTTTCTGTGAATCTTATAAGACTTCATGTTTTGACTGCCTGCAGTGAGATGATGGTCCCTTTTGGTTTTGAGGTCTATAGGTCAAAGGTCAAGGTCACCCTGAATGATCATAAAAACCCATTTCCACACCGTAGCTACTCTTCTCCTGAACCATTTCTCACGAAACTTCATAGGTTGACTGCCTTTCGTAAAAAGGTCTTAGGATGACCCCTATTGAGTTTGAGGTCAGTAGGTCAAAGGTCAAATCCCTGCTGATGCTAATGCACCCTATCTACTATCTAACATATATCTAACAAGGTTTCGGGGAATGACATCTGTTTTTCTCAACAATCAAACACTTCTAGTTTTATTTTAGTTGTACATATTTAATTTTCAATCTCTTTTTCTTGATCAGTTTAGCACATTTTCATTTATGTTTAAATGTGCCTATTTTCAGTTTTGTACAGTTTCTTATATTTATAAATGTGTCTTTTTTTTGTAATTAATAAATGTAATTAATGTAAACGTTTGTCATTCATGCGTTCTGGTAAGTGCCGACTCAAATGTTTAAAGGTAGTACTATGATAGTTATGCTTTTTAAAGGTGTCTGATAACTGGATATAAATTGAGGAATATAAACTATTTTTATTTTAGAGTTTAGAACATTTATCATGTTTATAAATTAATATTGATTTGCGTTTATTGGTAACAAAAGAATGTATTTTGTTAACCAAATATGTGACTGATTTTAATTTTAGGTTATTATTTATTTGGAGACACTTTTACTCGGATTGCTTTTTGGAACTACACACGGCAATCTGGAGATCTTGTTTTATTACAAAGGTTCTCACAAATCACACATCTTCAGAATGTTAAAAAAAAAAGAAAATATTAAAATTGCATAAAAAGTCAAAACTTCATTCGCTAATATAGATGAATGGCTAAAATATTTCAAATAAAGTAACAAAAAAAAAGTTATTTCCCTTTCTGGAAATCCATTAGCAATTGATATCATGCTTGACTTTCGCTTTCAAAACACGTTTTTATAGGTGAAGTAAAGCAAGAATTCTATGTGTCGCCTTTAACATAATTACCAAGAAACAATTTAACTTTAAGGCGGCAATACATTTGAGTTGATTGAACTATTTATTTAGACGTTATAAGATATAAACCTTTTCACATGATGGATTGCATGATTTTCTGGCAATTAAATATTTTATTAACATTATTCTGTACACTATTTTAATTGGTTAATTATAATTAATACACTGTTTAAACAGTTTGCTACACCTTTAAATGTTCGGACACTGTTGTTTTTGTTCCGTATTATTTCAACACAGTAAATTTTATAACATTACATTGTCAGCTTTTGTTTTATGATGTTAATGGTAACTCATTGTAAATAATTATAATGTTAATTTTCTTTTACAGTCATGGTGGCACAGATGACCAGTTGACGTCAAAGATGAAAAGTCAGATGAGGAAAATTCAAGGTACACATTTTATCTCGGCTTCCATAAGACCAGGGGCGTCCGTGGCTGAGTGGTTAGAGTCTCTGACTTGCAATCACTTGCCCCTCACCGCTGTAGGTTCGATCCCTCAGGGACCTAGGAATCTTTATGTGAGGAAGCTATCCAGCTGGCATGCGGAACGTCGGTGGTTCTACCCAGGTGCCCGCCCGTGCATGAAAATTGCGCGGAGGGGCACCTGGGGTCTTCCTCCACCAATGGAAGCTGGAAAGTCGCCATATGACCTTAGCTGTTGGTGCGACTATAAAATCCAATCCAATTCAATTCAATTCCATAAGACCAACAGTCTTTGAAACTTAATACAATAATACTCATGGAAAAACAATGACCTCTATTGATTTTGGGGTTAGTAGGTCACTGGTCAAGATCACACAATTATATATATAAAAAGTGTTCTGGGGCTGTATACTTGTAAACCATTAGACTGACAATGTGGAAATTATATTCAAATAGTAACCATGATGCAACAGCAACCCATGTAGATTTTAGACTAATAAGGTCAAAGGTCAAGGTCACATTGACATGATCTTGGAACAGATGTCCTGCTTTTATTCATGAACTTATGATTCATGCATGATGTACAATCCTGAAACTTTATACACATAATGCTGTAGGCTAGACAACAACCCAGATTTATGGGTCAGTTGGTCAAAATTCAAGGTCACTGTTACACACAACCTTTCTATGCTGTAATCTGTAAACTGACATAAAATCTTGAAACTTGATACAAATAGTAGTCTTGGTATGATATGACAGCCAGTAAGTCAGAGGTCATCATAACCCAATCATGCAAACACTTCTTTGCGTCATGCGTAATCCAATGATTTTTTAGGTGGTATAGGAGGCATTTATGATCACACATTTGAGACAATAGCAAAAAATGAATCTATGTATTTACAATTTGATAAACATTTAAAAATTGCTGAGCTTTCAGATAGTTAAGTTTGTAGTTCTTTCCTTGATTACTTTGTAACCAATTTCTTTGTTATTTTAACCAGGTTTG
>JAWPHD010011165.1:0-86420 GCA_037043455.1 Cyrtodaria siliqua
AGAAAGTATCAGCAACAAACGAAGTGCAATTAAGTAAGCATACATCTACAAACACTGGATTCGAAACAAGTCTTAAGTTTACCACCAATAATTACATGTAAACCTCCGAGGTGTAGTCGAATGAACGTTCCTTTAATAAAAAGCAATCCCTCCTTTTTTTGATGGAAATAGGCATTATAAGTAGGAAAAAAACCATTTTTTGTTCGATTTTGTGGTTGTATGTATAAAGAAACGTATTAATAGGTTTTACTGGATCACTGATGAACATTTTTCGAAATGTTGACTCCATGCTTACACTTTGTGAGCAATCATCACTGAAACAGCTCTACCCCTTGACCTGTTTAGTAAACAAACAAGAACCTTTTCTGGTGATTTTTTCAAGTAGAAAATTAGTTTTCATATATGAAAATTGCACTGTTGCATTATCCATACTTGAGTTGAAGTTACTGCAAATCCTTAATATGTAACACTTTAACATTAGTGTCTATGGGGAAAATAATTAGAGGTTTCATACCTTATCGCCGTCGAATAATAATTTACCCATGAATATTTGCGCGTACAAGGCAAGGTTTGTTTACGCATGCGCGTTGCGCTAAGTTACCCACTTTCTAACGAATTGATCAAATGTAAGAAAACATAATATGCATAATATTTACCTAAAATCATCTCTATTTTAAAGCGGTTCCTGGAAAGCAAATCATTAATTACCCAAAATGGGAAATAAATGCCCCATAGAAATCACAGCACACAAAACCAATGACACCGCAGGTCCGCACTTGTACCACACAATCAGAGCAAGTTAAATATACAATGAAAAAGTATTAATTCGATAATATATATAAGGATAGAGGAAAGACGAGATAGAGTCTTAATATGCATATACTTTTGTATATAAGTTGCAGAAACGAAGATATAGAGAATATTAGTGCCAGTGCCTTTTACTATCAAGTTTAATTAGGCGAGGCTTAGAAAACGAAGATGCCGAGCCATTCTCGTTTTCGTGCCGAGCCTAATCAACTTGATAGTAAAAGGCACTGACATAATATTCTATTTATCATGGTAGATTATCCACATTTTGGTATGAATTACTATTATTACCTATTTCTCAGAATGTTACGCTTATCGAGGGACGCCGCCATGTTGTTGTTTTTTGTTGTGTTTTATGACGTCAGGCAACGTTTCGCATATGACGTCAGATAACGTTACGGTACAATAAACGCCGAGGGGATTCCGCATTGATTTGCTCTATTGGTCATTGCCTAATAAAGCAAAATTTAATAGGTCACCCCTTTATTAGGCAGAAAAGTGCATATCTCATGATAAAAAGGTATATCTGACCCAATCGCTGAGAAAAAAGTACACACGGATCCGAAAAAAGGTACCACGATAATCCGGAAAATAAGTGTGAAATTCTGGCACATAACTTATATATATATATTTACACATATCAAACTATTACTATGAAAGGATTTTATGGCGCCTAACAGGACTATGATACATGCCAGAGCTCATCCTCATTTACATCAAGATTCAATATGGAGAATGTACCTAGAACCTTTCTTACCTGCAGACTGCAGAGTTGCTGTATATTTCTATAGTAGACTATCCATTTACGACTTCCTACCCCTCTGCATGTGACAGTGCTCCTTGTGGGATTGCATGTGGTTGTAATCTACTCCGGAAACCTCACGGGAGAGGCTACTGATTCAAGTCATAGTCTTGAACTTGAAATTACGAAGGGCTAGCCCTATTTATTGACTTCAGTTTTTATTTTCGGATATTCCACTGGTATTCAAGAAAACTGCTGAAGGTGTCATTGCACCATTGATTTTCGATCTTCGTTTTTATATAGGGAATGAGGTTAGATCTATTTCTAAAGAAAGAAATTGCGCATTTTTCTCCGTAGACAAATTTTAAAACACATATCAATCAAAGATTCGAGACGTCCGCCAATAAAAACATGCATATGAAAAACAGGGGGTCATGTATCATGTAAGGAAAATGACGTCACCGTTCTCTTTTGACACATCACAAATAGATTTACCACATTTCTACTTTCCGCTTCACTGTCTGTGTCAGTTATATAGAGATGTATTTAACTGTTGGGATCGATTTATAGGGAAATCCTTCAGCGAGATGGTAGACGTGTGGTTTCTTTTCACGAACGAGCGTATGAGAGTGAGTGAAAAAAACAAAACATGAAGGATTTCCCTATAATCGCACACAGCAGTTAAATAATCATTACATTTAAAATCAGTTTATTGCATGATTTTAACCGAAGATTATTCGCGTTATTGAACGTTATCACCACTGTATTGACGTCATAACTCAGCGTTCACAGTTAGTTATTTTTGTGGTTCGGAGTTAGTTAATAATATTTAGCGATTATGAAATATTATTTCACTGATAAATCCCCAGTCTTTCACCCGATGAAAACGTAATAAAATCTACTTTTCTCTAAAACAAGCACTAATAAATGGTACCAGTCTGACCATAGTTGTATCTAGACGCTTTTTTTATTGTCAGTTTGTGTTCTGCAATCGTGGAAAAATCGGCCAATCCCGTCATTCGTCGGAATGTTTCGCAGACGTGTACGAGATGTCGCGACAAGGCCGGTCTTACTTTTCGACATGTTTGTGGGCGTTTCATGCCTGAGTTTGAATTTCTATCTTGTATTTATTTATATTGATATTCCAACATTATTTAATGGTTGTTTTAATGCAAAAATGTAGTCTGTATGGTTAAAGTATACTGTTCTATATGTCTATATTAGTAACAATTGAAATAAAATAGTATAAACTGATTCACCTTACGCTAAAGTGGATACTTCAACAAAATTTCTGCCACGGACGGGTCCACTTTTACGGGACGGGCTCCACTTTTGCATAGGTCAGTCTCCGACTCTACTGTACCCTTCTCGTCGAGGATACCTCCCTGCTTTGAGAGCTTGTTGGTGGAGGGACTTTAAACCTCAGAACGACACACACAACACACACACACACACACACACACACACACACACTTTTGCATAGGCTTGACACGTTGGGAGTCAAAATATTACAAGATTGAGGACTTATTTTTTGAGAAAATTAGGGAAAAGGCCTAGGGCCTGCTGATTTTGGGAAAAAGTAGCACGAGAGTGTCAACATTGGGAATAAAAGGAGATTAATTTTTGCTATTTAGGGGAAATTTTTTTTAAAGCAGAAAAGCTTTTATTATAATGTATGATTTAGGTATAATATCAATCAAGTATTGAATTTAACAATGATTTTAACATATAAACTATGGGAGGTCCTGTCCCTTTCTTAAAAAGAAATTCGCGAACATGAAATGATGTATCTAGTACCAAAAACACGCATAGAAACACATAACAATCACTAGTAGTCTCGACCAGCCAAGACCGTATCATGCTATGTCTTACTTGCAGATATCGGTCTGAAGAAAAACAGCTCAATTTATTCGCGCGTTTTTTTCACGCGCATAAAATTCGATGTTTGCGTGACGTCATGTTTTAAATAACCCTAAAACGTCAATTGTTGATGCATCAGATGTTCAATCTGGGATGGACAATCGTGAATGCTCGGCCAACCCGTCATCTCTTCGGGATCCCGCCTCGTGTATATATCGAGCTTCGGTATGTTCAAAATCTTGACATTTTGTTAGCCGAAAGGCAACGGCACTGGAAATAGTGCACTGTTGCTAAGCTGTTGCTATTTAAACAATATATCCGTCGGTCACACGTGTCGTTTAAGATTTGAGTTGGCATGTTTGTTAGTTTGCAATACAGATGAAGGTTTTTACACTGATTTACATGTAAATAAACTTTTAGATGGAGCAATCGGCTAAATGACATTGCATTGGATGATAAACTTTGATTTTGAATGCACATTTGTTTTGACGGGAATCTAGGGCGCGATGACGTAACAACACTGGAAACCTTACATTTTCATTCGAATAGTGCCGCGAAGCAGTGTACGAAACATTGCGAATGCTTGGACTGTTTTCGTTTTACGGCGACGCGGGTAACGGAGAGCTGTAAAACATAATTTTCAAACCGTAAAAACCAACCACATACCGTCCGAGATTGAACATCTTAGCATGGTTATCTCGTTTATAATGCTTTCCATTCAAATGCTACAACTATAAAATCCAAATCATACATGTACGACACTTTGTTTTTCTATGAAAACTCAAATTCACGGATGCCAGCATTTTGTTGACGTCATCCAATGACGTCTTTTGTATAAACGTTATGTGACGTCACATATTTTCAGACCGTAAATGTGGGGGTTGGGTTGGGTGTGTGGTTTACGGTCGCAAATTTGAGGACGTTAGCCAATGGAGCAACGTGTTACATATGAGTTAGATTATAATTAACCTTTTTAACGTAACTTGCTGCTTATTATAACTTAAAAATAAGATAAATTAATATTAAATTAACATGAAAATATCATTTTTTGAAAGTTTCGTAGAATCTCTCAAAATCTCGTTTGGCTGCGATTTCAAACATCCTATTTTCCCCAGGCCCTGGTTGTGGATCCGCGTAGCATTGCGTAATGAAGAAATCAGAAGCGGGCCGGTGACAGAGGCTAAATCGTGACTTCAACATGTTTAAATGGTACATCAACACATTGACGTTGTACTTGTAGTCACGCAAATGTCGACTTTATGCACGTGAAAAAAAGGCGCGAATAAATTGGGCTAGAGGACGCTTTAAATAATTGGACTAATCTCCCCAGACCGATATTTGCATGATACGGTCTTGGCTGGCCGAGACTAAACACAAGGATAAACTATCACTGAAGGTGATGAATACCCCCGCTTTTTTCTATAGCCGATGAGGATGGGCAAAATCATGGAAAATAAATGTCTAAAATATCTGTTAATTCTTTAATGTGAAAAAAAAAATTCTAAGTAAAACAAAGGTCCATAATTCTGTAAAAAAAAATACAGAATCGAAAAACCATTAATGCAGAGACACATCATATCATCGCTTGTGAATTGTATGTCAAGTGTAATAACAATCCATGACAAGTTTAAAGTGAAAGCCACATGACATTCATTATAGAGTGAACAATTCTTAGTCAAACAAAGGGCCATAATTCTGTAATAAATTCGGCAATCAATGGTGGGTGATGTACAGGGACATAAGGTCATCAGTTGCTATGTGTAAATGATGTTTGGGAACAATCAATTCGAATATGTTTGAGAAAAAAGGTGTTAACATGTCATTATATAATATTAGAGTGGAAAATTCTAAGTCAAACAAAGGGCCATAATTCTGTAATAAATTAGGAAATCAATGATGGATGATGTAGAGGGACAGAAGGTCATCAGTTGTTATGAGTATATGAAGTTTGGGAACAATCCATTCAAAAATGCTTGAGATGCAAGTATTAAAACATGTGTAACGGGACCAGGGTGACTATACCACATGACCTATGGCGTCATTATTGCTAATTCTTGAAGAAACAAATTATAAACATTCGCCCACATTGAAAGCTTCAGAGGGCGATATGATTTTTATTTCTTAACCATTTTCTACCAAAGAAAGCGCATTCGAACGCAAAAAAGGTACGCTACCCTCGACTGATATTCTTTTTTTGTGAAAGTTGGTACTTTTCGAAAACACTTTGGAAAACTGTGAAGCGTAATTTAATTTTGCACATATTATAAAAACAATCCATGCATATACCCCCTTTTTATCACGAAAACTTCCCCATTATTATTTCACATCAGGTAGGCGAAAGGGTTTTGGGTTAAAGAACCAGTTCGCCAGAATTAATGAATTTTTGAATTGTGCTAATCCTTGAAGTCGATTTTTTTTATGCTAAATCGTGAAGTAATTTTTTGTTGTCAAGTATCTACATCTTCATTCAAATCCTATGCAAAGAATAAAGCATTTTAATGAAAGAATTTTAATGGACTACATAACGATTTCCGAAATGTAATACTTTTTATATCTTCTTTTAGAAAGATGGACACTTTTATTATATTCATATGCGTCATTATGAAAGATAAAGTTAAATCTATTTGACTAAATTGAAATTGTTCAGCGACTTTTAATATAGTCATAATATATACATTTTATCCCTAATTAGTGTTTATCATTGGAAAAGAAATAGACAAGTAGCATAAATAGCCTGTTTCTTAATTTACATTTAAATGTGTCAATCAACATAAATATAGTATTTTGTTTTTCATAATCATTATGATGAGTTATTTGTTTCAAAGGAGTATTTTCTTTGATTATTGTACAATGTATTGCCTGTTTCTAAATTTGAAATTTGACATGAATAAGGATTACCCTGTGACTTTTAATGTTGTCCAACTAAATAGTCTAGATCATCTGCGACGCTTGCTTGTTTTCAAGACAAACGTCTAGAACAGTCCTCCTGAACAAAGTTTGAATTTTGCCGATACACTGGTAACATTTCTGATTGGCTGAGACACTTCCTATCCAAGATATCAGAAAATCAGAAAGTAAAAAAGACAATACATTTATATATAAACAAAGAGGGAAACTTCATCATTATATCGACGAACTAAATGCGGATTGTCAGAAATACTTTAATAAAAAATAAATTATGGTCACGTGGTTCCCGACCAGTTTCAAATCTGTTTCTACACAATCGGTCAAATACGTTGGTACATGTTTACAATAAAATAATGCGCGCTACCTTCGCCTGATATTCTGATAAGGAGAACATAAGTAAAGTTTGCAAAAAAACACACAAAGAAATAATGAAAACCGCTGAAAATGGACCAGCAATATGTTGAATAATTTTTATTTTTTATTTTTAAAAGTAAATGAATACATTTGATCGAGCCCACCCACAGTGCGAAATAGCCATAAAGGAAACGGTTAGAACAAATTTGGTAGAGGGTCACAAAAACGCCATTTATATAAAATTATTTTAAAATATGAATAGTGGCTTTACATGTGAAAATTATTAGTAAAAAGTGTTTTCTATATAGCCATATAGGAAACATAAGCCTCGTCCCTGGTGGTCATGGTTTTTAGTGAATCAACCCAGTTTTAACAATATTAGTAAATGGTTACCAAATCACAATTTCTATAAAATTACGTTGACATCTGGCAATTGATTTCAGACGAGAAGATGTTTAAAGTTTTCTATAATAATACAGCCATATATGGAAAATACGCACCGCCCTAGCGGCGACATTTTTTTGACGCATCGACTGGAACAATCTTGGAAGAAGGTCGCTTTAGTATTATTATGTTTAGTAAGGGTTTATAATGGACTTTTCTGGAATATAAAACTGCAGGACTATATTCCAACGTATTATATTTTCCTTCTGTTGGAATGACAACCCGAGTTCTGGGTTGACTGCCAGATTTTGAATAACATTGAGAGATAACCACCCAGAAATCGTTCCTGTGAAGTCTTATGAAATTTCGCCCAGTGGTTTCAGAGACGTTGTTTAAATGTTTACGACGACGACGGAAGATAACAGCGACGGACGAAGTCTGACGACGGAGAAAATAGCAATAAAAACATAGGTTTTATAAAGTTTTAGATAATTGACAACACAAATGACTTCACGGTTTAGCATAAAATAATCGACTTCACGGATTGGCATGATTTAAAAATTCATTACTTCTTGCGCACTGGTTCTTTGACCCAAAACCCTTTCGCTTACCTGATGTGAAATAATATTGTGTAAGTTTTCGTGATAAAAACAGGATATATATGCATGGATTTTGTTCATAATATGCGCAAAATTAAAGTACGCTTCAAGGATTAGCAATTTTTTTCTTGTGCATTTTCAGAAGTTTTTCAAAGTGTTTTCCAAAAGTACCAACTTCCACAAAAAAATAATATCAGTCGAGGGTAGCGTACCATTTTTGCGTTTGAATGCGCTTTCTTGGGTAGAAAATGGTTAAAGAAATAAAACTTTTATCGCACTCTGAAGCTTTCAATGTGGGTGAATGTTTACAATTTGTTTCTTCAAGCATCAGCAATAATGACGTCATAGGTCATGTGGTATAGTCACATGGGGACGCGACCTGACGCGATGCGAAGGGACGCAAAATCTAAGTAAAAGAAAAGGCCATAATTCTGTAATAAATAAGGCGATCAATGATGGGTGATGTGTGTAGAAGGACATAAGGTCATCGGTTGTTAGGTGTGTATGACGTTTGGGATCAATCCTATGGTGGCATATTTCTGCCACCAGATAGCTAGATAATTTATCATGTATTTTTTGCGATAATGTTACTTTTTCTCTTTAAATTTCAACAATTTTATCTAACAAAACTTGCTGCGATACCGCCCACTTTTGTCATCACGTTAGCACAATAGTTAACGCGATAATAATTATCTTAAGCATTTGAAATTTTGTTTTCGTAATAATGTTGATTAATTATCATGAAAATTCACGTTACAAGCTAGTTTATGTTTTGTTTTCTTAATAATTCTGAATAGCTATCGCGAAAATTCACGTCTCGCGGCAGTTTAGATATCTATAAATAGACTGTTTATAAATAACCTGGTCGGGGGTAAAAGACATACCGTACCGTATATCGATATCAAACACAAAACGATTATTATGATTATCATTTATATATGGGCCAACTTTTCATACAATGTAAAAATATCAAGGTGATCAAATTTATATCGATTATTATAAAATATAGTATATAATATATACAAAATATTAAATAAAACAATAAAAAGCTGTATCTGGCATAGTGTACACAATACCGTAAGTTCCACAACAGTTATAACTTTAGAAATAGACAGACAGACAGACAGACAGACAGACTTATTTGCAACTTTTAAGAATACAATTAAAGGCTTAGGGATATTTAATTATGTATATGCGTAGTTTTAATTTAATACTATTATTAGTCCCCTATCGGTGTCATTGGATTCTAATAATATAACACTCAAATGTTTACCACCATGAGACGATGTGTCGTGACTAATAGACTTAACCTTCAAGGTTAAGGTCACACATGTCATTGCTTAAAGTTTCGTGTCCGGGCTATAACTTCTTTATTTATCATTGGATTTTGATAATATTATACACAAATGTTCAACACCATGCGATGATGTGTAGCGACTAAGATCCAGGTCCCTACCTTCAAGGTAAATGTCACACATATAATATGAAGTTATAGCTATAACTTCGTGTCCGGGCTGTATCAATGGATTGCAATAATATTATACACATGGTTTCCTCAATGAGAAGATATGTTGTGACAAAGGCAAGGTGATTACCATCAAGGTCAAGGTCACATTTACACGTCGAAGGTTATTGCTATAATTTGGTGTTTGGGATATAGATTGTGAATCTATCATTGAATTCTAATAATGTTATACAAGTATGTTTACACTATGAGACAATTTGTCGCAACCAACAAAAAGATCAAGTTCAAGGTCACACATACATTTCAACGTTTTTTCTATAATTAGCTTTAACTTTCAGACCCAAACCGGTAGGTAACATTGCCTTGTTACGTTTGGCTTAATCGTATGCGAATGAGTTTGTTGTAATAAATTATGTCTATTTGTAATGCTTAATTTATAGTAAATAATTTTACATATATTTATATGATAAAAGTAAGTGGAATGATAAATGGTGAACAGTTGTACGTTGCTGTATGGTACGGGAAATGTTTTGTAATGTTTACGCCATAGAAACATTGTTTATATATATTATAACGTCATATATTTATTTTCTAGACGAAAACTATTGTGTATATAGTATATTAGTCTAATTAAAGCAGGGTCCCAATGATCAGGACATGAAAAATGCTTATTAATAAATGCAGACAAATTCAAGTTTTTACGTATGTGTGATCAAGATCGATTCAGGACGTTTCGGCACCAAACCATTTCGACACCTAGACGAATCGGCACCTAGACGTTTCGGCATCAAACCATTTCGGCATCTATTTTAATTTTTACCCTAGACGTTTCGGCACCCATATATATATGAGTATTATAATGAAGTAAAGAAGTAAAGAAATTAAATATTTTCTATACGATCACTTGTAATTCATTTAAAATGCAAAGTTGATTGCCCCGAAGCGGTTTTGTTTTGAGCCTGACTACAACTAAAACATGAAAATAAATAGGGCCCATATGATAATCACTTGTAAAATTAAAGTAAACATGACAGAAACATGACTTTTATATTATATTGTAGCATGGTCACTAAAATTCCCTTTGTAATAGCTCATGTGTAAATCGTTTAATTGAAAATACTTGAATATGTTCCCTTTAACATGTATACTAATGTATACCTAAGACCAAATAAAAACTTATCTGTATTCATAAGTATCTTCTAAGTCTTCACTTTACCTTCCCGTCATCTCCATATCGACGACTATAGGTATGTGACTTGAACAAAGCATATACAAATTAATCCATTATTAAAAATCGTCTACATATAACGCATGCGTTATACTTTCCTTGTTAGATTTAATATAGTTACATATGTTTTATCATAAATTATATAAACAATATTATACATATCATTGATCACTTTCATCATGTTCATAGACACTATTAGCCATTATAATCTCCATGCCAGAGCATCTGCCATTTCCGATAGTTTTCGTTATAGTACGGACTGTACGCTACGGCTTTTACCCCTAAGCTGATACGGGTATCGAACTATTCGTGATAAGAAACTATTATGGTGGCAGAAGTGGGTATTATCGTGGCATTTAACATCATAAGTTAATGACGTTTAGATAATTTTATCAATTATCTCGAAAAATTCATGCTACTATCTCAAATAATCGTGATAATTATCTAGGTATCTAGTGGCAGAAATATAACACCATAGGTTAGATACTGGTAAACTTACTTTATCATGACACCAAATAGCTTCGCGAAAAAACATCAACAAGAAAACGGTTGCATATCTAAGAAATATTTCTGCAACTGTATACGAACACTGGTACAAAGGTCAACACTAATATGGCCCTTGCAATTGCATACCGTTTCTACTTTCACTTTTGAAATGTTTATCTAAAACTATCAAAATCATGAGAAGCTGAATATCAATAACATGTCCAAAATACAAATAACAGAAAACGACGGTGTCCTGTTAGGGCCATCTTACCATCGCATCTTATACAATAGACCATCGACCTAGGTAAGATGCGATTGTCGATGATAAGATGCGATGGTCGATGGTCCATCGCATCTTACCATTTACCATCGCATCTTACCATCGCATATTACCATCGACCATCGCATCTTACCATCGACCATCGCATCTTAACATCGAATCTTACCATCGACCATCGCATCTTACTATCGACCATCGATCTAGGTTGATGGTCGATGGTAAGATGCGATGGTAAGATGGCCCTAAAAGGACACCGTAGAAAACTGTACTAAAACAAGTTTTTAAAGAAAATAAGATAAGCACTCTTTAATTATTATGTTTTCACTCTCTTGCATCCTTAATTCGTGAAAAGAACAACACGTCTACCATCTCGAGAAGGATTACCCTATAATCAATCCCAGCAGTTAAATAATCTCCATATAAGTGACATAGACAGTAGAAATGGGATAAATCAATCTGTGACATGTCAAAATTACGGTGTTCTGTTAGGGCCATCTTACCATCGCATCTTACCATCGACCAAGGACGATGGTCGATGGTAAGATGTCATGGTCCATCGCATCTTACCATCGACCATCGCATCTTACCATCGACCATCACGTTTTATTATTGACCATCGCATCTTACCATCGCATCTGACCATCGACCTAGGTCGATCGTTGATGGTAAGATGCGATGGTAAGATGCGATGGTCGATGGAAAGATACGATGGTCGATGGTAAGATGCGATGGTCGATGGTAAGGTGAGATGGTCTATGATAAGATGCGATAGTAAGATACGATGGTCGATGGTAAGATCCGATGGACTATCGACTATCAACCATCGCATCTTACCATCGACCATCGAATCTTACCATCGCATCTTACCATCGACCATCGCATCTTAGCATCGCATCTTACAATCGACCATCGCATCTTACCATCGACCATCGACCATCGACCTAGGTCGATGGTCGATGGTAATATGCAATGATAAGATGGCCCTAACAGGATATAATACAAAATAGAACGTAACGTAATTAAACAGATTGCCCTTTTCTTACATGATACATAACCCCCTGTTTTATTGCCCTTTTCTTACATGATACATAACCCCCTGTTTTATTGCCATTTTCTTACATGATACATAACCCCCTGTTTAATTGCATTTTTCTTACATGATACATAAACCCCTGTTTTATTGCCCTTTTCTTACATGATACATAGCCCCCTGTTTTATTGCATTTTTCTTACATGATACATAACCCCCTGTGTTATTGCTCTTTTCTTACATGATACATAACCCCCTGTTTTATTGCCCTTTTCTTATATGATGCATAACTCCCTGTGTTATTGCCCTTTTCTGTCGTGATACATAACCCCCTGTTTCATTTCCCTTTTCTTACATGATACATAACCCCCTGTTTTATTGCCCTTTTCTTTACATGATACATAATCATGTGATCACAGACTACGTTGACAGAGGCCAAGTGACCACTGTAGAGACTTTAAATAAGTGAGTAGGTACGTAAAACCAGCACAGAAGTGCAAGTTAAACCAGCAAAGACGTTAGCAAATGTCTAACTGACACTTACACCTTCAATATGCAAATACCTGTTCAATACTGAGTTGTTGGTGGCCTAAAAAAGAAAACAGAAGTACTGAGTCATAAAAACTCCCAAAATAGTAGAAGAACCCACATAGTTTAGTAGCTAGTATGTAGAGCTTTTTCATACAAGCATTAAAGTACACTGGACAATGTGCCTTACCATCGCATCTTACCATCGACCTTCGATGCGATGGTCGATGGTAAGACCTAGGTCGATCGTTGATGATAAGATGCGATGGTAAGATGCGATGGTCGATGGTAAGATACGATGGTCGATGGTAAGATGCGATGATCGATGGTAAGGTGAGATGGTCTATCATGTCTATGGTAAGATGCGATAGTAAGATACGATGGACTATCGACCATCGCACCTACCAGCGACCATCGAATCTTACCATCGCATCTCACCATCGACCATCGCATCTTATCATCGCATCTTACCATCGACCATCGCATCTCTCAAACTACTAGGTCGATGGTCGATGGTAATATGCAATGATAAGATGGCCCTAACAGGATACCATACAAAATAGAACGTAACGTATTTAAACAGATTGCCCTTTTCTTACATGATACATAACCCCCTGTTTTATTGCCCTTTTCTTACATGATACATAACCCCCTGTTTTATTGCCCTTTTCTTACATGATACATAAACCCCTGTTTTATTGCCCTTTTCTTACATGATACATAGCCCCCTGTTTTATTGCATTTTTCTTACATGATACATAACCCCCTGTGTTATTGCTCTTTTCTTACATGATACATAACCACCTGTTTTATTGCCCTTTTCTTATATGATGCATAACTCCCTGTGTTATTGCCCTTTTCTGTCGTGATACATAACCTCCTGTTTCATTTCCCTTTTCTTACATGATACATAACCCCCTGTTTTATTGCCCTTTTCTTACATGATACATAACCCCCTGTTTTATTGCCCTTTTCTTACATGATACATAACCCTCTGCTTGATTGCCCTTTTCATACATGATACATAACCCCCTGTTTTATTGCCCTTTTCTTACATGATACATAACCCCCTGCTTTATTGCCCTTTTCTTACATGATAAATAATCCCCTGTTTTATAGCCCTTTTCTTACTTGATACATAACCCCCTGTTTTATTGCCCTTTTCTTACATGATACATAACCCCCTGTTTTATTGCCCTTTTCTTACATGATACATAACCCCCTGTTTTATTGCCCTTTTCGTATATGATGCATAACTCCCTGTGTTATTGCCCTTTTCTGTCGTGATACATAACCCCCTGTTTCATTTCCCTTTTCTTACATGATACATAACCCCCTGTTTTATTGCCCTTTTCTTACATGATACATAACCCCCTATTTTATTGCATTTTTCAATTGGCGGACGCTCTATCTTTTGATTGGTACGTGTTTTAAATTGTCGACGGAAATAAGTGACATCAGGAACATGGTGGTCATATGACAAATTATCATGTGATCACAGACTTCTTTCAGAGACGTTGACAGAGGCCAAGTGACCACTGTAGAGATTTTGTTTCTCCTAGTAAAATGAACAAATCGTAGACCACATTGACTGCGTTCCATATAAGTTACTTTAAAATCTATCAAAGACACTGCCGTTTCAGACCCATTCAACCTCCATAGCATCTTTTTAAGTAAAAATAAGTAAGTAAGTTAGTAAAACCAGCAAAGAAGTGCAAGCAAGTTAAACCAGCAAAGACGTTCTAAGTTTCTTCACTAATTAGTCGGCATATATTTGCCTGTAATTCCAAGCAGTAACGAGTAAATACAAAATACTAGCTTAAATCTGATAAACTTGTATTAGTTAGCAAATGCCTTTCTGACACTTACACCTTCAATATTCAAATACCTTTTCAATACTAAGTTGTTGGTAGCCTAAGAAAGAAAATAGAAGTACTGAGTCATAAAACCTCCCAAAATAGTAGAAGGACCCACATAGTTTAGTAGCTAGTATGTAGAGCTTTTTCATACAAGCATTAAAGTACACTGGACAATGTGTCTAATTAATTCATAAATAAACTGACCCTGTTGATTTCGGTATGTGTAGATCTATAGCATTATAGCTATAATTGTCAAGTCATTGTGTTTACTCCTTCGTTTGTTACCTAGATGCGATATGACCGGGAAATATCACGTGACAGGAAGACATCACGTCACATATGTGATACGACAAGGAAACAAACGTGACGTATGTGATACGACAAGGAAACAAGATATAGCAGGGAAAACAGCATATGTGATATTATAGCGACACATCACGTGACATATGTGATATGACAGGGAAACATCACGTGACTATAACCGGTAAATATTACTTGACAAATTATGTGATAGAGGAACATCACGTGACATATGTGATATGACAGGGACACATCACGTGACATATATGATATGGCAGGGAAAGAGCAAGTGACTATGACAGGGTAAACAGTATTAGTTGTTTGGATTCTTAACAATGACATGGGCTCAAATTCCCTGCCTGGAAATTAAATTCACCCGAGCCGTCAGGTGTGTGTGTGGGAGGGGGTGGGGGAGGGGGATGTGCGGGGAGAATATAGATATGCTTGCCAGGCAGGGAATGCGAACCCATGTCCCATGTCAAAATCCAAATAACGAATGTGTCATACTTAAAGCTTTTACTAGATCTACTTAAAACAATTTTATTCAGCCCGTAACGTGCCCCTATTTCATCGACTGAATACAAACGAAATCTACGGCAAATTCGTTATTTGGATTCAAAGGAGCTCACATTCCTCGCTTGACCATGTTCCATTTCAAAAATCCAAGTAACTAATACTGTCTACGGCGCATTGACCAATGGAACCTTCAAAATTGTCTTTGCAGTATGGCAATATGACATATGAAAGGAAATATCGTGTAATGGACAACTCAATGGAACATACCTTACATAGGGATGTGTTCATTTTGTATCATCTATTAAGTACAGATGTGTTCATTTTGTATACTCTATAAAATAGAGGTGAGTCCATTTTGTATAATCTATGAAGTAGAGGTGTGTTTATTTTGTTAATCTATAAAGTAGAGGTGGGTTCATTTTGTATAATCTGTGAAGTGGAGGTGTGTTCATTTTGTATCATCTGTGAAGTAGATGTGTTTTCATTTTGTATAATCTGTGAAGTAGAGGTGCGTTCATTTTGTATAATTTATCAAGTAGAGGTGTGTTCATTTTGTATAATCTATCGAGTAGAGGTGTGTTCATTTTATATAATCTGTGAAGTAGAGGTGTGATCATTTTGTATAATCTGTGAAGTAGAGATGTGTTCATTTTGTATAATCTGTGAAGGAGAGGTGTTTTCATTTTGTATAATCTGTGAAGTAGAGGTGTGTTCATTTTTTATCATCTGTGAAGTAGATGTGTTTTCATTTTGTATAATCTGTGAAGTAGAGGTGCGTTCATTTTGTATAATTTATCAAGTAGAGGTGTGTTCATTTTGTATAATCTATCGAGTAGAGGTGTGTTCATTTTATATAATCTGTGAAGTAGAGGTGTGCTCATTTTGTACCATCTGTAAAGTAGAAGTGTTTTCATTTTGTATAATCTGTTTAGTAAAGGTGTGTTCATTTTGTATAATCTGTGAAGTAGAGATGTGTTCATTTTGTATAATCTATACAGTAGGGATGTGTTCATTTTGTATAATCTATACAGTAGAGATGTGTTCATTTTGTATAATCTATACAGTAGAGATGTGTTCATTTTGTATAATCTATACGATAGAGATGTGTTCATTTTGTATAATCTATACGATAGAGATGTGTTCATTTTGTATAATCTATACAGTAGAGATGTGTTCATTTTGTATAATCTATACGGTAGAGATGTGTTCATTTTGTATAATCTATACAGTAGAGATGTGTTCATTTTGTATAATCTATACGGTAGAGATGTGTTCATTTTGTATACTCTATAAAGATGAGATTTCCTCCATAATTACCGCCCTGTTATACTTACACAGCTGGTTGTACATTGGAGCTCTTGTGCGTCAAGACAACAGCGGTCAAAGCAATAACGACAACAACTACAACAACAGCGCCAATTGTCCCACCAACGATAGCACCAACATTATTACCAGAATTAGGAGTAGACTCACCTTCCGCTACAATATGGTAAACAAATAAATAAGTTTTAAACTTGTTAAACACTCGATGGCATGCTTATACTGGGATGTGTAAGTCTTCGGCATAATGTATAGTGCGTTCAGGACGAACAATAAGCAACACTTCAAACACAGTTTAGAATATCTTGGAAACCTAAAGATACAATGAATAAAAACAATAAAATAAGCAAACTTCAATGTTTCAAGGAATATATGTTTATAGACTGAATAACAATATGGAAACTGAAAGTCAAAGAACTGCGTGATGTAAGAAAACAATGATAAGGATGTAGACAGGGATAGGGGATGGGTGTGTGGCTGTGGAAAGAGAAAACGCTCGGAAAAAAGCATGCCAATATAACCATAAACAAACAAAACAACACTTTATTTGCGAATACATATAAACAACTGCGTCAATAATCTGAATTTAAACCATTGAATTATATATTACCTAAAAGGCTTTAAATAAATGGCCCCAGATATTTATTTGCTCCCAGGACAATTCTACAAGGAAGTCTAAAACACACTTTTGATTGAGTCTGAAGACAAAATGAAGACAAAATGCAAGTGATATTGATAATAAAAGCCACCTTTCATGATAAGACAAACAAAATAAACACCGTCAAAGTTTGTTTATAAATTGCAATGATCACACTTTCGTACTATGCCTTTTTAATATTCAAAGAGCGTAGATAATGCTTACCTGTTTCCGAACAGTCCGTACCAGAAAATCCAGATGCGCATGTGCAACTGTATGTTGTACCGGAAACAGCACACGTACCGCTGTTCTGACAGGGATTTGTTAAACATGGGTCAGCTGTAAAGATACAAACGGAACTGATAAAGACACAGAAATTGTCGCTGTGCTAAATTTCACGATTTCCCTAAATACTACGGTTTTGCGAAATCACGTGTTTGTGTCGTCGTGGTCAAATTTTCGCAGCCACATTCTGTTTCTGACAATTATTTCGATTGTAATACATACGGTGACCCATATTTATGCAACACGTTCTGGTAAACATGGGTAGTCTTTAAATATAAACAAGTATCATCTATAAAAATAAACACGATGGAAAAGTAGTATAATTCATGATAATACAAATAATAATGATGATGGTGGTTTTCTAGTTTCTATAAACAAACAACACTATGATGGTCCACAAAGAAACTCATAAAGGGAGTATGCAAATAATCACTGCAAACAACAAGTTATTCCAGAATTTGCTAGGACGGAATAAGTGTGGTTTTAAAACAAAACATGTTTTACAGTTAAACACATTAATGCAACCATTCATTGTTGTTTATATTACAAATTAAAAGTAACGTATACACACCTCTGTCTAACTACACACTCACGTGTATGCAATTGTCGCAAAGCACCAAAAACACCGACAAACATGGAGAAATGTATGATTAAAAAAGAAGAAGCGATAAGTGACAAAATAGACTTCAGATGTTGCCATTTGTTGGCGTGTATATAGGTATTTTGTTGTACCTGTGTACTCATGGATCTAAAGGTATTTTGTATGTTGAATACATACATAAATATATATATATATATATATATATATATATATATATATATATACATGTATATTGTAGATAGTTTACATATATATATATATATATAAATAGTTTACAAAAGCCCCGTGTGGTTCCCGGGCAAAGAATAGGGCCACTGCAGATCCTGTTAGAAGCGTAGGCAGAGGGGTAGAACCTCCCCAAATTCATGTTCATTTTATCATTGTTTGTTCATGCTTATTAAAGGTCTTTATCATGACCCCTGCATTGTTTCAGGTGCCATCTCACTCAAATCACTAGAGTAGTGCCAGAAGAACAATAAACGTGGCTCCAGCTTAAATGGAGTGTCTACAATAGAATTTGCAGCAACTCTGCAGTTCTGCAGGTGAGAAGGTTCTAGGCCAATTCTCCATATATCTCGATGTAAATGGAGGATGAGCCTCTCATGTTCATTCCTTTTAGGCGACATATAACCTTTCATGTGTTGGTACACATTAACACCCAATTCAATTCAATATACTAGTTTACAAAAACACCAGTCTCTGGGTATGAACTAATACAAGTTTTCTGTTTTACTTTAGTTTGGGCATATTTCTCTGACATCGATTGCGAAGCAAGTTCATGCAACTTATATTAATTATTATCGATGGCTTCCTGGGTAGAACCAGTAATAAGCAATATGGATTAATTATCTTGCTCAAGGATAAATAACATGGCAACGGCGACGATCGAACCCACGACCTCTCAATCTGGAGCCCGACGTTCTACCACTGGACCACGCACTACACCTGGTTTACGTTGGTGAGACTCGTCGTCTTAGTTATTGACTTATTGTTGTTCGCCAGATGGCGGCGGTATCTGTTTGTGTTTGTTTGTTTGTTTGTTTGTATGGTGTTTCACGTCATTTTCAACACATGTTAGGTTATAAAACGACTACATAACTTAAACCAAAATAAATCATGAGTCATGGATTAAATTAACAGTAGATTCCCAAAAAATGTACAGACATCTAAGTAAAAAAACAATGCTGCTATGAAAACCACTGCGCCGAAACGTTTGTTTGTTGTTTGTATGGTGTTTAACGTCATTTTCAACACATGTAAGGTTATATATGACGGTCGATTGTTTGTGGTGGAGGCAGACCACTCACTTTTCCTGGGTAGAACCAGTACTGTACACCTCCCGCCATCCGTTAGAATCGACACTCCCTCACTTACAAGTCGAGAAGCCATCCAGTGGATTCGAACCCGGAGCGATAAGAGGCGAAGGTTTACAACGCAACGTCGGAGACGCTAGGCAACGGCACCACAGGTCCGCACCTTATCACAAATTAAAACAAACTGGCAAACTAAGGTCAACGAACAGGACAATACACAACATAAAGTGTGGCGAAGAGAGGGTTACCGATATGGAACGGGCAACAGGAAATACAACCTACTAGTTAGCAGACACTGGGTGACGAAACCACGTGACGTTTTCATGGGTTTCATGGCAAAGAATGTAAGCAAAGTCTGAAATTTGGTTTATTCAGTACTTTCTGAGATTAGCCCTCCCAACATGTACACGGTCATAGATTTCTTTCGTGTTCAATACTTTGGGAGAGCTTATCTCATAAAGTGCCAGATTAGGCGAATAACCGTTTGCGAATCACCTTGGAGGGGTATGTGCGCTTTAGCTGAATAAAATACGATAAATATTAGGAAAGTTATGAAGCGAACATCTACTTGAATCAAGCGTTTTGTTTACAATTTTCTGTCGTGAAACCATCAAAAAGCTTTCGCCGCCCTGAAACAGAAATTCCACTAAAGGAACAAAGAAACGCAACTCGTGAATTTCTCCTACATAATGTATATAATGTATAGAATGCACACAGAACTTTACGCAATATTCCGGGGAAATCCCAAGTTATTTTGTAAAAAGAAAGTTGCAGCTAGTTAGAGAATGGACACGACTCTTCTGTAATAGACTTTTTAATCACAGTACAATTTGTAGCACGAAATTTACAAATGTTGAAGTTCCACTTTGAAAAGTTGAGCCATTACAGTACTGTATTTAATGTAAAGAGATTGCAAAATGTTACATCCTAAGTTTGCTCAAAGCCAAACTGGAGCCAAACCAGTATTCTATCAATACAAAAACGTTGAAAGAATAACATTTGGCGCGTTATATGTTGTTTAAATATTTTTTTCCCAAACGGAAAGGTCTAATTTAGCAATGTACCGTTCGATTAACAGCAGCATATTATACATACAATATATAGCGGAAATTCCCGAGTTGCGTTTCATTTGTCCTTTAGTATAGTTATACGAGCTTTTACTACACGTCCAAACAGAAGCAAACGTACTACTGCAGATGCATTTTCTCTCGTGTGTCCGCTGTTAAAAACATGTACGCCTCTGTGCTTTACAGTTAAAAAATCACGCATTTGCTGTTATGCGGGGCACGTTCCTTGCCTTTTCAACAGTTAAGATCGCAGTGGAGGAATGTCTTGAAATCGATTTTATACGTACGCAGCCTCGCTATTTTCCTGTCTTCAGCGCCCAAAATACATTTGTATAGTTTTGAGTGTTCCTAATGAGTAGATTATGTTACTCAGAATTTGCTAAGGATCACTTTTTTGCTGTCTAAATTTCTTGCTGAAATAAATAGCATTATTTCTATTTTACATGAAATTATTTAGGGACAGTGCTGAAAATATTGAGAGCGGGACATTCGCTTGCATTGTTAGGTGGATATATGGATAATATAATTGAGAATTCAACCAAGATCATATGTACGTCTTATGGGCAATCAAGAGCAGAGAGCATGTCCGAAGCTCGACAGAATTCATGGACTGAAACGGTTGGAAAATCCCCTGCATCCACACCGAAGTTGAAGTCCCTACCCCCAACTACATAAGAATCGTTTGTGGAAAACGTGAAACGGGTTCATCTTCAGTCATGTATCTGGAATCATGCTCTGGACGAAGATCCACCAGACTTAGGTCATATGGAATATGGAATATGGATGGTGCTGCCAAATCCCTTGTCCCTAGTTTGGTGCCAAGTAATGTTGAGCTTGCACTTCCAGATGTCTGAAGCTCATCAAATGTCCATGCGACAGTGAATCTCCATGTGTTTGTATATGATGCAGATGTTATCAGGCCAGGCGTTCCTGCACCATATTTTGTGCATGCCAAGGTGGCATTAACTGCTTGAATGAGCAGACGAAGACGATACCAGTGACATAAACTCAATAGAACATCGAAAGTTAAGATGTAGGACAAAGTGTGAAATTGACATGTGTTAAATGTCTTCAGTTGTTCTATGACTTAATATTTTCGTCAGGTATGGAACCACCGTTTATAGACAAATTGTTGGTATCCTTATGGGTACGAACTGTGCACCACTTGTCGCAGATTTGTTTTTACTTTGCTATGAAAGAAATTTCATGTTGAGTCTTTCACCTGATACCCAGGCAGATGTTATTGAAGCTTTTAATGACACCTCTCGGTATCTGGATGACATATTGAACATTGATAACCCTTTCTTTCCAACTATGGTTAATAATATTTATCCTAAAGAACTTCAGCTTAATAAAGCTAATATATCTGATAATAACGCTTCTTTTCTTGATTTAGATCTCTCGATTGAAAATGGTTAAATAATTAGCAAGATCTATGACAAGAGAGATGATTTTAATGTTGACATTGTTAATTACCCCCACTTGGACGCGGATGTTCCCCGAGCAACTTCTTATGGTGAGTATGTGTCTCAACTTATTCGTTTTTCAAGAGCTTGTACTCGAGATGACGACTTTAATATTCGTAATCTTTGTATAACTAAAAAGCTACTCAACCAGGGTTACCGTTACCATAATCTTCGTAAAACCTTTCCAAAATTGTATTATCGTAACCCTGATCTTCTTTCCAAATATGAAAGTAATTTAAGGACTATTCTGCGACAAGGACTATCACAACCTGACTTCTTTGGTGATGTGATTTATAAACTTAGTAAGATTCTTGGTCATGATCACTTTCATACCATATTTGTTAAACTTGTTAAAAAGTTTATTAAAAGAGGTTATGACCCTATAATTTTGCAACGTACTGCATGCTTGGTGGTGGACCCTTTTACAGTTCGCCACTATGCTTTCCTCTTTAATTGTACGATGACCGGACAGGCTGTGGAGCCTATGATGACACCTACCTAAAGCCCATTGGGACGATGGAGTTTGATGTCTATGATCTTTCTTGTCGTGCCCTTAATGGTTTATTCTCTTGTTGCTCCGGCTGCTGCCAAGTCATTGAGTACCTTCATTGTGGATTTCTAGGCTATTGTTTTTATGCCCCCGAAATTTTTTCGGGGGCATATAGTAATCACACCTTCCGTCCGTCCGGATTCTGTCCGTCCGTGCGTCCGGATTCTGTCCGTCCGTCCGTCCGTCATTCCGAAGTTCGTGTCCGGACCGTAATTTCACAACCCCTTCAGGGATTTTTAAATAACTTGGCACAAGTGATCATCATAACAAGGCGATGTTTCCCCTGCAAAACCCAGGTCCGTACCTCAAAGGTCAAGGTCACACTTGAAGTTCATACGTCAAAAACACGTACGCAATTTCGTATCCGGACCGTAACGTCACAACCCCTGCAGGGATTTTTAAATAACTTGGCACAAGTGATCATCATAACAAGATGATGTGTCGCGCGCAAAACCCAGATCCGTTCCTCAAAGGTCAAGGTTACACTTGAATTTTATATGTCAAAAACAGGCACGTAATTTCGTGTCCGGACCGTAACGTCACAACCCCTGCAGGGATTTTTAAATTATTTGGCACAAGTGATCACCATAACAAGACGATGTGTCCCGCGCAAACCCCAGGTCCGTACCTCAAAGCTCAAGGTCACACTTGCAGTTCATAGGTCAAAAACAGGTATGCAATTTCGTGTCCGGACCGTAACGTCACAACCCATGCAGGGATTTTTAAATATATTGGCACAAGTGACATATCTTATCCGACACCAAACAATGCTGGCCCCATTTGCGCTTGCTCGACTTGTGATATTCAAATTCTCGATCATCACTACCGTTCGTTGCCAATTTTGTCAATTGAGTAAAAACAATATTGCCCGGCCACTGACATAAATGCGAGTTTCCTATTATTGCATCATGTATAAAAACTGAACTTGTCGCGTTGTGTACGTAAATCGTATCTTTCTGTGTTCCTTTCAGTTGAATTAATTAGATAGTAATCACATATATTTTAACGTGGATTTAATACACCCTGATCACCCACGGCTCCTACGTGATGATAATCGTATTACGGGACGACTTAATTATGCACTCCTCTTTGCATCTATAACATGTAACATGGAAACTGTAGCATATACTAAAATATCAAAACGTAGGCTATTTCTACTCTTAGGTATTTAGTACGTATATGGACCATCATTTTATCATGTCTTATCCTACGCTAAATTGCCCTCTGCCCTCCCCCACCCATACTCCACCCACAACCCCAACCCCCGGTAAGAATGTCGGTCCGGTGACGTATGTTTAATTTAATATTAAGAAACAGAGAAAAACGTGCGGTTACCTTGACATTAAATCCACGATAAAATATATTATATGTGATTATTATTTAATTAATTCAATTGAAAGGAACATAGAAAGATACGATTTACGTACACAGCGCGACAAGTTCAGTTTTTATACATGATGCCATAATAGGAAACTCGCATTTAGGTCAGTGGCCGGGCAATATTGCTTTTACAAAATTGACAAAATTGGCAAACGAATGGTAGTGATGATCGAGAATTTGAATATCACAAGTCGCGTCGTGAGACGAGCAAGCGCAAATGGGGCCAGCATTTTTCGGTGTCAGATAATATATGTTATAACCAATTAAACTCCTAGTTATTCGTAGCGGCAAGCAATATTGTTCTTAACTATCGATACTTTTCTTGATAATTGTAATATGTTTAAACATTCTGTTAGTAGTCTATTCAAAAACAAATAGAATTGTATTGCTTAATCCTTTCACTAACCGTAAACGACATTGAGTTGCGAAAATTATACTGATTTTATCCAGGCGACGAGATCAGTCGCATGCTACCTTGGCAATTAATACGGTATCGGGACTTGTAATTGAAAAAAATGCTCGTAGCATCGACGCAACCTCCGCGTCATCGACCCTAGCTCCGGCTCATTGACTCTACCTTTTACCGAAAATTGGCGATAAATCCGTTGTTCTCTGTTTTCTGATAAACCAGTTTAGTACCGAGTAATGATTACATGAAAGGCTTTTCATCTCCACTAAAACAATAGCTGACTTTCATAAGTAAATAAGAATATGCACCGAAAAATTGCGATCTGTCGAAGAAAACACACACACCTTCCAATCTTATAAAAGACCCAGGCGTGAAATTAAACAGTAATTTGTAATATTTTTGCAACTTAGACATACTTTGAACACATATAACTGGAATAGCATTCCCCGATTTTTTAAACAAATCGTTGGATAAATAATATTATGAAAAACAACGAGCTTTTTGTCATTTTAATCCTGGTCACTACCTCGGAAGTGTCATTGACTCTCGTTTTCATATATCTCCAAAATGTGCTAGAGTCAATGTTTAGTACCCGTGCAATAGCATGAAGTTGACTTCAAACCTGCTTGCATATACATGTAATCGTCAAATCAATCAAACTAAAGGCATATCGCGAGTTTTTAAAAAAGAACGCCGTGTGCCCCTTTAAAATGAACAACAACAAGAGAACCAACAACAACAACAACAACACCCCACCCCCAAAAACAACAACAACAACACAAAAACAAACAACAACAACAAAACAAAACACAAACAAACAAAACAAAAAACAACAACAAAAAAACAAACAACGACGAATATGAGCTAATATGTATTGCTAGTATATTGACTATGAAACAATAAGCTTTATTAGGATTGCCACTTAAACATCTATAATTATTCTATCCAAAAATAATCTATACACTGCAACACTGAATGCATAAACACCATTTTCTATGTTTTTTAAAAGTTTTTTCTACTCCATCCCCTTCACTTTAATGAATTGTCATTGATCTGTACCGTAAACATTGCTTATTGGCTGCATGGTTGCATGACAATGACCTGTAAAGATGGTACAAACAATATCTAATAAAAACATACAATAAAAAGTACAGTTGCAGGCAATCTTATATATTGAGCATATTGTAAAACATGGCATGACCCTAAATGTGGAGTTGAGGCGGATAGTCTCAGAATTATTTTTTTGTCATTTTTAAACTGAAAAGTTGCATTTTCTTGATGGTTTCAATATAGAAACTGCTGAATAATGTTAATTAATTCATTTGAATGCAGAATTTGAATATATACTAAAACAGTGACATTTTTATGGTAAAATCTGCTATTTGAACCCTGAAAAGCACAAATATCATTTTTCAGTAGTTATTTTTTTCAAGATAGCTTCAACTGGTTAAAAATCATATGTTATTGTTGAATTCAATTCAAAATCACTTTATTTGAAACAAAAGATTGGAACGGTTATCGAGATATGGCATTTTGAAGATTCTAGATTTAAGCTTAAAAATCGCATGAAATTGACTTCAGCCGAAGTTCTTTTAAGCACTCATATTTTGTAGAAAACGACTTTTTCTAAAACTGAAAGACACCATTTTCTTCAGAATGAATTTAGCCAGAAAAACAAACTTCAGTCAGGTTTGAATGTCCCTATTTAGATTAGACTACACCAATTGCCAACCAATCAGCGGGCTGGGAAAAAGTTACAGGGTAAATTCGGAGCTGTTGCACAGAATCTCTTAATTTTGATTGGTTGACAAGGTAAACAAACCAAAAATAAATCATGCTAAAAGATCAAAATTTAACTTTTGAAGAGTACTTAAAGTAAAGGTTAAATCATACATTTGTGCAATGTATTCATGATTTGTCCAATAATCAAAAAAAGAAGTATATTTTACATTTTCCTCATGTTTCTACATGCAAGTAGGTGGGTCAGCACCATCCGACCCAATCAGCTTTTTCAAAACATTCTCAAAGTATGGTTTGAGAATGTGTTTTTTTTATAAAACTAGGCTAGGTCTTTCAAAACAAGTAAGCAAAAATATAGCTTCTTATAGGTTTACCACCACTTATTACATGTAAACCTCCGAGGTGTAGTCGAATGTAGTTGCTATAATAAAAAGTAATCCCTCCTTTTTGATGAAAGCGGGCATTATAAGTAGGGAAAAACTGCCCATTTCTATTGGATTTTGTGGTTGTATGCATAAGAAGCGTATTAATAGGTTTTACTGGATCACTGATGAACATTTTCGAAGTTTCGACTCTTTGTTTACACTTTGTGAGCAATGAAAATAGTCAATCAATGGAAACAGCTGTACCGTTGACTTGTTTAGTAAACAAACAAGAACTTTCTTACATGTCTTGTGAGCCAACCTTTTCTGGTGATTTTCCAAGTGGAAAATTAGTTTTCTATATGAACATTACACTGCTGCATAATCCATACTTGAGATGAATTTGCAGCAAATCATTAATATGTGACACTTTAACATTGGTGTATGTGGGGAAAATAATTAGTGGTTTCATACCTTATATTAGGGAACTCAGTACAGAGCTTAGAGCTATAATGTGCGTCTATGGAAAATGAATTGGTGTAGTATGACCTAAAGTTCACCGGCTAAATAATGGTAGCAGACAACAGTTTTAGCATCAGTTTCGAATTGGCCCCGGTGAAATTCTGAAATAAGGGGTAAATGTGAATATTGAATGCTTATCTCTTTTTGAAAACATTTTTCTATGCTTTATTTGTGTTATGACTGGTGCGAATGAAGTTTGAGAAACAATTTGACAAGCTTCCCTGACACCCTGACGGATTCCCATAGAATTGTATAAGGTTGAAATGCGAAACTGAGGCTTTGTGGAAAATCTGTGAATTTTGTGTTTCTTTTTAAAATGTCAACAAACAGATTGAAATACTGGAATTTATCAATGGATGGTGTGTAAATTGGTATTGAATTATAGGTTGTAATTCATGTTGACAGCAAGAATAAATGCAGCACTTTGTGATAATATGAAATAGGCACTGCCTAGATAACGGGCAAAATACTTCGATATAATTAATTGTGTGTGGGAGGACGGGGGAGTTGTGTGTGTGTGCTGGGGGTTAGGGTAGAATTTGATGATAACAGGCAATAAAGATGAAATACATATTCTCAATAATAGATAACAAGAAAACAGAAATTTCGCCAATAACAACTTAACAGAAAAAACAAACCCCCTTCCCTCCCCCACCCCTCCCACTACCTACCTACTACTACCTATGAGTCTCATTCATTAAACATAGTAAAAACGTCCTAAGTATTTTGATGGGTGTTAATGCCAAACGAATCTAATCTTAATATTCAAATTGTATGTATACATTTACTTAAGGGTGGATTCAAGTTAAGCAGACGGTAGTCTGAAGGCCCCACGTCAGTGGTCGCCGTACCATCAGTGGATGCTTTCAAAGTAGGTAGCATTCCACCATTGCGGTAACTTCTAAGTCGTCCTTGACTCTTATGCATAGTGTAAATACATGTTATATTTTAAATCACCGGCGAAGACTTCCGATGTTGCACATACACTCAACCTGCACCTTGGTAATTTATGTCTGCTCAGCGGATGTTGCTAAATAACCACATAAAAGTAGAAGTCACCCATACTCCCTCCACCATCCCCACCCAGCTCGGATGTTGGAAGAATCGCTCCACTACGTTATTGCTCCAGGTGTATTCGCGTCATATTTGGAAGAATCGCCACACATATAGAGTATATACATGGATGTACCGATAATGAGTAGGAGTTAATGGGGGGTTGGTGGGGGCGGGGGAATTATCTATATATACTCAGAAATAGAGTTAATGAAGATGATGATTACGTCTCCCAACACATTTCCAACTAAAAGAAGGAAAAGAAAAACACACAGAAAATTATCTAAAGTTTGACAAGTATTGAGTATGAATTGCTTGTAAATGCACTTGTTAATCATGTTTTACTGTAAACAGTATGAAAGATACAATTATGAAATTAATTTGTTATTGTTTTATTTCCCACTTTTAAAAAAGGTTGCGCTGTAATTCCCAAATCTGACGGTATGGGCTATTTTCCCAAACCATAGAAAAACAAAAAGCAGTCCGAGGGACGGCCATAGTCCCCTACCGGGTCGTGTGCTCGACACGTCGTCTCATTATGGTGAACATTTGTGTCAAGTTATTTCGAAATTCTTCTGTACAAAAAGAAATGATTTTACAGTAAAGCGGATGAAAATATACAACAAAACGGATAATAGGTTTAACTTTGTATTATTTTATGTACTGAAATTCAAATGTACAGTTATTGCATTTATGCCCGAATAGCAGACAGGTGTGTTGATAAGTGTACATGCACTGCCTGGATCGTTGGTATACACAAGGGCCAGTACTGAGCCAAGTTCATGGGTGGGTTCACGTACAAGTTGGTGAAGTCCACACTGTTGACCTATATTTGCTAGCTGTTGACATTATGGTGAACATCTGTGGCGAGTTATTTCAAAATCCCACGATGCATGATAAAGTTACAGCACGGACAAGCCTATTTTTGAGCTTTAACCTCCAAGTGTGACCTTGAATTTTGATCTACGGACCTGGGTCGTGCGTGCGACACGCGTCTCATTATGGTGAACATTTGTGCCAAGTTATTTTAAAATCCCACGATGCATGACAAAGTTACAGCCCGTACAAGCCTATTTCTGACGTTTAACCCCAAGTGTGACCTTGACCTTTGAGCTACGGACCTGGGTCTTGCGCGCGACACGCCGTCTCAATATGTTAAACATTTGCGACAAGTTGTTTAAAAATCCCACAATGCATGACAAAGTTACAGTATTGATGACAGTAACCGGTTCAGAATCCGTGTGCCATAGGGTGTACTAAAACAATCTGAAGCAGGTTGGACGAGGTAAACTCCGGACATGAAGAACGAGGTGTCTATCAAAATGGCCGACATAATGTCGTAAAGATGAATAACTTGGAACTTCGCTGCGCGCACCTTAGGGGTAATGCGACTGTCTTGCTTTTTTTAATTTCGGGGCTGCGCGCTTTTGCGCGAAGTTCAGTGGCTAGTTTGTCGAGCCTTGCTCGTCTGTAACGTTTACTTTGCGGGCGTTTTGGACTTTTTTCGGTTATTGCCGCCATTACATTGGAGATGAAATTGAAGTTGGACGCATTATGAAAATTAGTTGTGTTAGTGAGTTTACCATATTTATAAGGCACTGCCTCATGGCGAGCGTCGGTTTAAGCAGGACCCGTCGATATTACATGTGTATATGAGTCCCTGTTTTTTTAAGTAAATAAAATGGTTACATTGTGTAATATTACTCATACTGTAATACCTTATAACAATACCTTATAACATAGGGATTTTCTAAACCCAACTCAGTTGCTCCGTTCTAAGGGACACACAAAAAACGCAACCCACTACTATTCACATACAAACTTTGCGATCATCACATAAAAAAAACTAATTCAACAAATTATTTAAGCATAACTATTCGAAATCGAAATGGGGATCTACCCATTATACTCTATTACTTCCAAATCAAACCGTGGAGCACTGTGGTCTAGTGGTAGAGCGTTGGACCCTTGATCCAAAAGTCGTGAGTTCGATTCCCGCCATTGCGTTGTGTCCCTGAGCAAGACACTTTATCTGCATTGCTTAGTACTGGTTCTACCAAGGAAGACATCGAGAGTTATTCAAATAAGTTCATAGAGCTTTCGTTACAATCGATGTAAAATAAATAAGTTTAAACAAAATCAAACCAAGCACTGTAGTGTCATTTCCATTGCAATGTTGGCAGGGCTTTTACCCCCTAAAAATTATGAAGACTCCCGATCCTAGCCTGGTCATTTTGGTGGAGAAAAAAAAAGCGCGAAAACTGCCTAATTTGTGAAAAAAGTATTGAATACATGCATTGTTTTTGTGGGAGCAAGATAATATGAAACATTTTAGATAAACTTTCTTCTATGAACATATCCAGAACAAAACAATATTGAACAAGTTAAGTGGTGGAAATGTTTTCCAAAATAAATAAAATAATAATAATAAATAAAAGAAATAATTTTATAATAATATCGGCCACAGTTGTGAAAAAAATGACTTGAATTGGGAGTAAGTGTCAGGTGAACTTGAATAAGTATGATCAGTATAATTATGTATGCACACTTTTTTTATGAGACTTCTCAGGATGATTCAATCTATTCCTAAATGCCTTCACTTAGCAGCAATGATCAGGTAGGAAGTAATAGGAATGAAATGTTTCATGTGATACTGAATGTTGCATTGTAAACCTTCTCGCCTCTCACCGCTGCAGGTTCGAATCCCACTGGGAGCTCGACTAGTGAGGATGTGTCGATCCTTACGGATGGCGGGAGGTGTATAGTACTGGTTCTACCCAGGACAAGTGGTTGGTCTGCCTCCACCACCCAAAAATCCACCGTCATATATAACCTTACATGTGTTGAAAATGACGTAAAGCACCATACAAACAAACAAATCATTGCTGATGTGTCGTTTGAAATAATTTGTTCGTTTAATACCTTGTTCCCAAGTCACCACTCTCTACATCCCCTCTTGAAATTAAAATTGCGTCGAACGTCACTGACTGACGTAATCAGCATTGAAAATTGTCATAATGGTGACGTACTATTACGTCTACAGTAAAGTAGGTGCTTCACTTTGTCTACAAAGAACAAGAAAGGTTTACGTTTGTGCTTTTAAGTCGAAGAAAGGATATTTCACTTACCGCCTTTGGTTTCGCAAAAACAATTTAAGGATAAAAAGGTAGGCGAACAATTACTATTTCATATAACTATTGTTTCAGGTGAATTTTATTATTAATAAGTGTAATTGAGACTTAAATGGCGCAGTGGGTTGTTAAATACAATTTGAACAAAAAGCAATGACACGGTTCACACAATCTCAGACATTTATTACTATTAGGTATGGTGGTCAGCTCTTAGCCAGCTTTCTTAGTCATTTTGTCATATTGTATTTTCAATGAAATTGGACTGCTTTCAAGTGAAAATCACCGCATGTAGATCTAATATAAAAAAAAATAGATCTAGTAAAACTAATTTACTTACATATTGACGCAGTCTCTTTTATTTAAACATAATCAAGCATTTAATCGTTGATTTTGTTGTTACTGAACAGTGGCAAGCGTCGTTTTAAGTTAATAGACTAGAGCTATTAAATAATGTGTGCAATACTCATACTGTTATGCCTTACAGTGTACATCAGTGGAGTTTTCTAAACTCAATGCAAAATCAAAACATCTGCTCGAGTGCTTCTACGTCAAATTTGATTCATATTTTGGATTGTTTTTACATTTGTTGGTGTTTCTAAATGAATCATTTTGACTCTATACTTTTACTGCAAGACTGGTTATAGTTTTGCCCTTCACAAAGGTAGTACCTAGTACTGTGAGTGTAATGCCAGTGATGGTCCTTGATTGGAAAATTAAAGTTATTCTATTATATTCTATTTTAAGCCAGAGAACCAGGCTATTATATTCTATCTTTATTTTTTTTAAATAATAAATATTGACGCATTCACTTTTATTTAAACGTAATCAAGCATTAAATCGTGGATTTTGTTGTTTTTGAACAAAGTAGATTGTAAAAGATAAATATGTTGAATTGAATGGACTGAGCCAGCGAAAACACTGAATAGAATAGAAGAGAAGAGAATCGAAAACAAACAAATCTTAATTTACATGTATGTTATATTCAATGCACAAGACCTCGCTTCGCTCGTTGAAATTAGCTGTATAACGTCGCTTCGCTCGATGTAATCTCGGTGTAATTAGCTTTATTTTCCTTCGAGTAACACCTCGCTCCGCTCGGCCTTCATATGAGGTTATAACGACGTACTAGAAATACGATTCACCTGCACGGTGCACCGTTTTATTTGCACGATGCAACTTTACGGGCAGGTAACTCTAGCGGTTTGACGAAGATTTTTATTGCCTTAGTATGGCAATTTCAGAAAATCAACAACGCGTTAACCGTAAGGCGAGCTTACGCTCGCGATTAGTTTACCTACGTGTAACCTATAGTCGAACTTCGCCCGGTCTGTCGAGCTTTGTCCGTATAATCTGCGCCTAACCTGTGTGTGTTTTGACAAATGTCCACTTCGACTCGGAACATCAACAGTTTTCGCGACTTTGTTAGACAAATTGAGTGTGTAAGAGCTGTGGTTGAATGTTTCTTATATCTAATTTGTAAAGCAGTAGGTGTTGTAGATTCATTGGTGTGCTATTTCTTTTTCAGGTGTGTGACTAACTTGTACAGAGGGAGATAGTTGAATCCGGGGCTGTCCGACCATCTGATAGGGGGAGAAAACTGTTTTCCCCGCCTAATTTCACTTCTGTCTATTTACTGAATAAACAAGAGCTCCCAAAATGCATTTATTTCAGTTTTTTGAAAGAGTTTATACACCTGACAGCAGATTAATTAAAGGGAGGTAATAAAAATTGAGATATTGGTAAATGTGATATATTTATTCATTCGTCATTGAGATATTGTCAGTGGTTGTGTAACATTGTTTTTCAATCTTGAACCAACAAAAACAGGTAGAAAAAAGAGAATGATAATTGACCTTTGGAAACGGCCGAGCACGACACACGAAATATTGCAGTCTCGGTTTGATTGAGACTGTTCATGAGCGTTAGTGAAATATGCTAGCTACCGCTCACGCCCTATAGCCCCGGGTTGAGCAGAACTCAATATTCAAAAAATTCAACAGTACATAATTTTAAATATCATGAAGATGGCAGCATATGGCGGTGGATATAGCAATATTTGTATCTTTATTTCATCCCCTATATCCAGCGGCGTATGGTCCCAGGATCTAATAAAAGTGTATGCCCCGAAGAGCGAAATAAACAAAAAAGAATTTAGATGGGAGCAGCGGTTATGAAGCCTGCGTATCACAAGTAACAACCAAAAGACTAAATTAAAAAGCAGAGAGACAACATATCCTATGAGTGGTTAAACAATACCCAGAGCCTTTTATCGGCCGGAGTAGTGGAACCACCGAATCAAAAATTAAGTAAGAAAACTAAGAAATTGAAAATGTACCACCGATCATTCAATATATGTATCGGGCTCAGCGATCTCCAAAGAAGTTTGCCCCCAAAATGGCTGTAACCAGGTGGATTGTTTACTTTATTTTCATTTACAGAGCCATAACAGAGAATGGCCAGTGTATTTTTTTTCAGTTTCCCACTCTCAGGCTATTATAGAAAAACTGAATACTGTTTAGAAAAAAATTAATAATTACTGGAGACAGCTTTCTTTGGACTGGTGACCGCGACCGGTATGGTTATGCTTTTTATTGTGTCTCATTTAATGGCAAGAGACCGAAGCTTCATGTTCATCGCCTGTCATTTTTACTTGGAAACCAAGTGCAAGTCTAATTTCAAGCATGTGTCGCATTTGTGTAACAACAAGTTATGCGTCATATTTTCGCATCTATCATATGAGCCTCCTAGTGTTAACACTCATAGGAAAATATGTGTGTCCGATAAAGAATGCACTGATCACCGTGGTTACAAGGAATTCGTATTTTCAATATGAAGGTAAATAAGAGTATGATAATGGACCTTTGGAAACGGCCGAGCACGACACATGCGAAATATTGCAGTCTCGGTTTGATTAAGACTGTTCATGAGCGCTGGAGCGGTAGTGAATTATGCTAGCTACCGCTCCCGCCCTCTAGCCCCGGGTTGAGCAAAACTCAATATTCATAAAAATCAACAGTACAGAATTTTAACCATCCCGAAGATGGTAAGCATATGGCGTGGATATAGCAATATAAGTATCTTTATTTTATCCCCTATATCCAGTGGCGTATGGTCCCCGAAGAGCGAAATAAACAAAAAGGAATTTATTTGGGAGCAGCGGTTATGAAGCCTGCGTATCACAAGTAACAGCCAAAAGACTAAATTTAAAAGCAGACAACATATCCTATGAGTGGTTAAACAATACCCAGAGCCTTTTATCGACCGGAGTAGTGGAACTACCGAATCGAAAATTAAGTAAGAAAACAAAAGAAACACTCGCGTTCAGTTTTCGCATTGATCTCATTTAAATTTTTGGCAGTTGGCTCGTTGTTGTTGTTGTTGTTGTTGTTGACGTCGTTAGTTGTTGTTGTTGTTGTTTTTGTTGTTGTTGAATAGGCCCTGAGTCCATAATTGTCGGCACTGCATCATATAGGGAATCTCGGGTTAGCGCAAGATATGACCTTCTTTTACGTGAAAAGTAGCGAGACTGTTTGTAATTTGCGCTTGTCTTCCTTCTTGCATTGATTGATTGATTGCTTGGTTGGTTTGGTTGGTTGGTTGATAAGTTAGTTGGTTGGTTGGTTGGTTTGGATGTTTTCATGTCTGTAAAATCTCAAATGGTGCTGACATTCTGAAAAAAGCTGCAGTAAAATGGAACTCGGGCTTGCATTTTTGCATCACATGATGCTTTATCTGTATGCATGTGGCTTTATTCGGTTAATTCCTTGTGTAATTTTAGACTTATGAGATTCTGTCTTGCTGGTTATTCTCTGTGACTGGTCATTTGGTGGAAACTAAGTTAATATGTACAATTTACAAATTATCATTTTGGGGCCTTAAATTGCCTCAAATTGACTAAAATGGGCCCATATTTTTAAATGCGTAAGAAAAGACAAAACACTATATAGGAGTAAATTAATTTGGTTAGATTTATTATCAGAAAAAAAACTGTCTGCTTCGCTTAAGAGATCAGACAGCAGTTTTAGCATCGGTTTCGAATTGGCCCCGGTGAAATTCTAAAATAAGAGGTAAATGTGAATATAGAATGCTTATCTCTTCTTGAAAACATTTTTTCTATGCTTTATTTATGTTATGACTGGTGAGAATGGAGTTTGAGAAACAATTTGACAAGCTTCCCTGACACCCTGACTGATTCCTATAGGATTGTATAGGGTTGAAATGCGAAATTGAGACTTTGTGGAAAATCTGTGAATTTTGTGTGTCTTTTAAAATGTCAACAAATAGATTCATTGGTGTGCTATTCCTTTTTCAGGTGTGTGACTAACTTGTACAGAGGAAGATAGTTGAATCCGGGGCGGTCCGCTCCTCTGATACGGAGAGAAAACTGCTGTCTGCCCCCAATGCAACGATGAAGAGGTAAACATTACACTTTCACCGATATCAATATCGCTCCGGATAAATCATCCTACTGAAAAGTTATCCTACGAAACTTAATATTGCTACATTTCGCGCTTATAGTTTACAGGTTCAAAGCGAAAAGTTGAATCTATAGTTGATAATTATCAGATGAGTTTGATAATTATCGCGCAAAAACTCACGTTTATAGTTGTCGTGTGAAATCTTCAAGGCGAAATGTCGAAATATAGTACTACATATTCGTGTGAATATCAGGTCGAAAAGTTGATGGCACTAACAGGATTCCGGAAGAAACAGGCATTCAAAAAACAACAATTACAAGTATATATAAAAAAAGAGTATGATAATGGACGTTTGGAAACGGCCGAACACGACACATACAAAATATTGCAGTCTCGGTTTGATTCATGAACGGTAGTGAAATATGCTAGCTACCGCTCATGCCCTCTAGCCCCGGGTTGAGCAGAACTCAATATTCATGAAAGCAATATCACAAAATTTTAACAATCCCGAAGATGGCATGCATATGGCGGTGGACATAGAGATTTTCCTCCCCCATGTCCTACGGCGTATGGTCCCAGTATATAACAAAATACTATGCACCGGAAAGCAAAATAAACAAAATGGAATTTAGTTGGGAGCAGCTGTTATGAAGCCTGCATATCACAAGTAACAGCCAAAAGACTAAAGTAAAACGCAGACAACATATCCTATGAGAATATATAGAAGCAAAGTATGCGACACTACAAACATAGCACGGTTCACAACAGGGTACCGCCCTGGTACGTTCGGTGGCAAACACTTGAACATGCAAAGAGAACTAAATTAAAACACACTGGCTACATATCATGTTATATAGTGAAATGCTGCTCTATGTTGGTCTGGAGCAAAACTCTTTCGTATTCATCAGTTTCAAATAAGTTGAACATATTGTCACACCCCATATTCGAACCTGCAGCAGCTAAATTACATCATTCATAACGCATTTAGTCTCAGATAGATGTCCAACGTTCATGAATTGCACGTCGATGCACTTTCGGATTGACCACTGATACTACTATTCCATCAACGTATTGAGTTTTGTTATTTTGTTATCTGTATCGAGTATGTGCCATAGTCTCGGTCAGCTATGGTGAACTGAAATATAAGAAATACTAGTCTATATATGTTTTATTCTTGTTAAATGTACACATTTGAATATCTATAGGCTGTTACCACAAAAAGTGAGAACAGGTAGAATGAGTATTGAATTATTTGTTTTCAAATGCAGTTAAATAAATGAATAATTGATGCGGAATACTTTTAGCCCAATAATGTCTTTATTTAACAGTACTTCTGATGTTTCCCTTTATTGGTGACAAACATGAGAATGGACGCCATGTCCTAGTAATTTTGAGCAGAAAAATCTTATGTCCCATTTTATTTAACACTTACGGTTTGGTAAATTTTATAATTGGGTATATGTTCCCTATAATTAGTCCTTACTCCCTGCTATTAGGTATGTCTCTTCGTATCTTTAACGCTTTTTAATGTGTGTCTTTTTCGTTCTTACTTTTGATATAATTGCAGAATTAGAGACCAGGTCATACTACATCAATTCATATTCCATAGACGTACATTATAGCTTTAAGCTTTGTACTGAGTTCCCTATTACAAAATGCTTATTTTTGCTTACTTGTTTTGAAAGACCTATCTTAGTTTAATCAAAAAAACATACACAAACCATACATTTAGTATGTTTTGAAAAAGCTGTTTGGGTCGGATGGTGCTGACCCACCTACGTGCATGTAGAAACATGAGGAAAATGTAATATATAATTCTTTTTTTTGATTATGCAACAAATTATGAATACATTGCAGAAATGTATTATTTAACCTTTATAAGGCTCTTCAAAAGTTGAATTTTAATTTTTTAGCAAGATTTGTTTGGTTGTTTTACTTGTCAACCAATCATAATTAAGAGATTCTGTGTAATACCTCCGAATTTTTCCCTGCCCACCTGGGTTGAACCAGTACTGTATAAATCCCACCATCCGTAAGCATTACGTGGTTCGAGTATTAACTGTTATACCCCATCCAATCCCTTCTCGAAGAAGCGAAAACGGGCTTGGCTGGGGTATGAAATAAAACCTTAATTTCGTCTTAACAAGTTTGAATATTGTAAATTTAAAACATTTAATATTTAATTTTAAACAGGTTATCGCATTTTGTCAGACAAAAATGTTTTGTTTTGTTTTTTATTGTCGAAATATCCGATATAAAATCCTGCTAATATAAACTTTCCCATCGTTTAATAGAATTAAGTCGGGACACGTAATGATCGACACTTTCTCACTTGACAAGTCCAGCACCCAGTGGGATTCGAACCTTAACGTTTTAGACGCAGTTTCTATACTATCCCTGCCATAGAAAAGCTTACAATCTTGTAAAATTGGAGACTCGTAAGCAATGAGGCATTTACATAATAAAAAGTAATTCATACCTTTCACATGACATCATCAAAATAACTTGACCAATCAGTGATCATTAAAATAAAACCCCTCCCCAGGTAGGGTGTTTATAGTTGATGCTCAACTAACTTTAGCCCTTTATAAAACTACCTTGTAGTGGTAATTATATTAAAAGCTTCATTTTTTGTGTACATCTATGTGTCTTCTTTTGGTGCTCTCTAATTCCAATATGGATAAATTTAATTTAAATTATGGTCTAATATTTTGATTTTTTATATATAAAGTGATTGAGGATAAAGTCCGAGTAAACCCATTTATTTTCACCTACTGAATATCTCAATATCTCAGAAATTTGTAACTAATGACAGGGTGTAAAAGAAATGAATATAAGCCCACAATTTGATGGTGACTAAACATGAGCACATGTCGCGATGTCATCAAATTCGTAAATATGTGTTCCCTGGTACACATTTTAATATTTTATTTCAATTTGTTACAATGTCGTAGTATTTACTTACCTAATAACAACTGCTTTCCTGTCTTTTAGAACAAAGTATACACCTATGGAAACCATTGTTACACCCAATACGCAACCAACGACGATGCCAGCAATCTCGCCTCCACTTAAGTTAACACCATTGTTTTGCGAGATTGATACACGGTCTACAATTATAAAACACCATGATACAAGTTTTATCCAACGGTAACATTTCAGAATAAAGCTAGCACCCAGCCGAATATTCGTGAAATAAAATTTGAAAAGACAACTCAGATGGTGGCAAAGAAACAAAAGCAATTTTGCAAAGCTGGCCGTTTATAACGTTATAACGATATCGCTTACACAGCTGGTTGATAGTTGGCAAACGCAAGGCGTAACCATATGCAAATATGCAATAGGGTTTATACAGTCTTTGATATACATTTGTATTTGTAGTAAATAAAGTAAACACGTTCGGGACACATTATTTACATCTACACTTACCAAACAAAGCTTAAGTTACGATAATAACAAAAATAAACATGAAAATAAAAATAGTTTCGGCTTACCTGTTTCCAAACATTCTTTACCAATAAATCCAGTTGCACATGTACAATTGTAAGTGGCTGCAGTAGTAATACACGTGCCATTGTTCTTACATGGATTGGGTATGCACGGGCCATCTATGGTATCAAGTCGCCTGTAAGCTTTACACCGACATAATATAATACATTAACGAACAAATAAAAAATAAAAACTCCGAAAAAACATGCAATAGTTTATATTTCATGCGTTTCACTACTTTGAGACATCGGGAATATAATGAGGTATTTGAAAACATGTAGTCTCTATGGGTCAATGCAGTGTACATATGCCAATGTAGTGTACATGGGCCAATGCAGTGTACATATGCCAATGTAGTGTACATGGGCCAATGTAGTGTACATAAGCCAATGTAGTGTACATGGGTCAATGCAGTGTACATATGCCAATGTAGTATACATAAGTCAATGTAGTGTACATGGGTCAATGCAGCGTACATATGCCAATGTGGTATACATAAGCCAATGTAGTGTACATGGGTCAATGCAGTGTACATATGCCAATGTAGTGTACATATGCCAATGTAGTGTACATGGGTCAATGCAGTGTACATGGGTCAATGCAGTGTACATATGCCAATGTAGTATACATGGGCCAATGTAGTGTACATATGCCAATGTAGTGTACATGGGCCAATGTAGTGTACATAAGCCAATGTAGTGTACATGGGTCAATGCAGTGTACATATGCCAATGTAGTATACATGGGCCAATGTAGTGTACATAAGCCAATGTAGTGTACATGGGTCAATGCAGTGTACATATGCCAATGTAGTGTACATGGGCCAATGTAGTGTACATAAGCCAATGTAGTGTACATGGGTCAATGCAGTGTACATATGCCAATGTAGTATACATAAGCCAATGTAGTGTACATGGGTCAATGCAGCGTACATATGCCACTGTAGTATACATAAGCCAATGTAGTGTACATGGGTCAATGCAGCGTACATATGCCAATGTGGTATACATAAGCCAATGTAGTGTACATGGGTCAATGCAGTGTACATATGCCAATGTAGTGTACATATGCCAATGTAGTGTACATGGGTCAATGCAGTGTACATGGGTCAATGTAGTATACATAAGCCAATGTAGTGTACATGGGCCAATGTAGTGTACATATGCCAATGTAGTGTACATATGTCAATGCAGTGTACATGGCCAATGCCGACTGATTATTTCAGCAGGCTGTCGGTAATTTCGCAGGTACCACACATCTATCTGTCGTTGTGATATTGCAGATTTACACTTGTCACGCATATACTAGATAACAATTGTGTCAGAACCATTCAATTCTTGGACAAACCAGGTGTGTAATATTATTAAGAACTTGTAACATCTTCATTGTGTTTTACCATTGCACATTATGTTTATATCAGGGTTAGCCTTGTTTCGGTACATAACATGGGTTGTTATTTTAGATAATATACAATATTACGCCTTGTATCGATGTTATTAAAGTCCCAAACACCGGGTTTTGATCTCGCACAAATAAAATATTGCATATCCCGAAACCAGCTGGAAATATGTATTTCTTATCTGACGTGGATGTTTATATTTTTAACACAATTCAAATTTTCACGACTTACACTGTATGTCAATCTCTCAACATCAAACGAAGAAAATATACAGTTACATCTGTTTTAACCACTCGAAATTGTTACGTGAACGTAACGTTGTTTTAAAATAACGTAATTGTTGTTTTGCATGTTTTCTGACGTTTACAATTGTTTAAAATGACGTTTACACTTGTTTTAAAATGACGTCTAACTCTGACGTTAGTGGTCTTGATCGGAATTTTAAAACTTTCCCAATAATCAATCAGCATTGAGAATTTTAATAAACAATGTTAGATAAAATCCTTCGACAGGCAAGATAACGTGCAACGATAAAAACTTGCTCATGCTCAAAACTCAATATTTCTTTTAGCTGTAACTTTTTTTAATGAGTGTTTTCAATTGCAAACTTTCAGCATAGCTGTAATGTTTGCTTATCTTTATTTGTGTAAAGTTTCAAGTTACTGCATGTCCATTAAGTAAGGTTTTTAAATGTTTTAGCTGAGCTTGAGCTGAGATTTCAACTCAGTAGTTTCGAGAATATAGGGCCTGCTCTTCCTATTTACTGGTGGTGTTTTAGTTTGCTTCTTACCAGCAACATCGCCAAAACTCTCCCGCCTAGGACTCCATATATGCAATAGTAGCTTATATACCATTTTGTAATACAAAAGGTTAATTTCTAAATGTGCACACACAACTGATCAGATAAAAGTTACTTTTACAATAGTTAATAGGTATATGATAGTCTAAAATTTGTCGTGAATAACATATTTCGCATTCATAAAAATATAAAGTTTTCACACTTCTAGATGAAATAAAATCTGTTATTCACTCCAAACCAACACATATCATCTATTGATTTTTTTCAGGAGTACATGTACATGTATTTATTTTATAAGGACCTATTTCCATAAGGACCTATTTCCCACCGCTAAAAGGGCATTGAAAAGGCATGGACATCACGTAAATCTTCCATATTTACTGCTAACATGCTTCATGACTGATCAGCTGTGGTATATAAATTGATGTCAGAGTAAAGTTTTTTCTTTCACTAGCATTGTTATATTGACCAGTTTCTAGAATATAGCAGTATATAATACGTTGAACCTTATATTTTAAGAAAGAAACAATTACAAATTAACAAGTTGTACTAAATACAAAACTCTTAAGAAAATGCATTGATTTTAGAACAAAAATAAAACCAAGACACATCTAATAAAACCCTGCTTTTATGTTTCATACAAAATCTGTATTTGAATGACCTCATCATCTGATACAAAATTAAATAACACAATTTCTCATTCAATTGCATGGCTAAGAGTGATTTACCGTTACATATACACATTCTCACACCCTAAATACAATAGGCCCGAAATAGGTCCTAAATGTAATAGGCTCGAAATAGGTCTTTAAGGCAATAGGCTCGAAATAGGTGATAAATGCAATAGGCTCGAAATAGGTCTTTAATAGCCAAACTGTAATGTAATACTAGTTTAAACGTATTTATTTTACATCGATTGTAACGAAAGCTCTATGAACTTATTTGAATAACTAGCGATGTCTTCCTGGGTAGAACCAGTACTAAGCAAATGCAGATAACGTGTCTTGCTCAGGGACACAACGCATATGGCAATGGCGGGTGTCGAATCCACGACTTTTCGATCATGGGTCCAATGCTCTACCACTAGGACACAACGCTCCACTAATGCAGTATTGTGCTGTTATGGCTACAAAGGCAGATATAAATGTTAGCCGGGTTACGTACATATCTATATTGAAATGCAAGTCATTATTTTTATACGTAGATATTACATGCAAGCCCATGCTGTAAATAAGTATTCTATGCATAAGGATTATGGGTTAGTGGGTATTGCATCACTTGGGTAAAATGGCTAAATTTAAAATGAAAGAAAAACGTCTAATTAGTTTCTAATTTAGATTTACTCTTTTAGTTGTATGATAACTCAATTTCTGAAATTATTTTCCTATAACCGTGATTTTTTTTAAATAAGGAAAATAGTTTATTTTGCACCAATATTTCACTGTGTCCCTAAAAGTATCAAACTTTAACAAGTTAACTTATTTGATAATTACATTTTGACTTTTGTTTCTAAAATGTGTTATAACAGCAAACGTTCATAGGCTCAGTTGATTGTGACAGTATGAACTTTTCGTTTCAAAAACACACTTCGTTCAGTCAGTAACGAATCTTTTTTCCTTGAGATGTGTTACTCTTACTAGTGGTACATTTTGCACGGAAACATGCACCAAGTTATTTCACTACTGAACACATTGATGCTTATATGATATATCTTCAAACCTAGAAAATTGTGAAAGAATATAAAAAACGTAAGCTGAGAAATGGAATTTAAATTTGAAAATGATTATTTGTTACCAATGATTCTATACGCCCTAATGCACTGTAACCATTTATTGTCTTTAATATCACTATCTGTTATTTTTGTGTAAACAATACAAATTATTTAAAACTGTTGGTCAGCCATCTTCCAAAAATACTGGTTGATGGGATATTGTCAACCATATGCATTTTTTAGGCATGAGTTATGTCAGTCATATAGCACCTGTTATTATATATCATTTTATGTACGTAGTTTTTACTGGCTGAAAAGCAGTCACGTGAAAGTGATTAGTCTGTACTAATGACTTGCTTGAATACGTGTTCAAACGTGTCCAATCCGGTTTAAACCAGACTTGCGAGTCAATAGTTCTATTTCGGGTGAATAGTTCTATTGCCGAGTCAAAAGTATCTGCCAGGTCATTCAAGCGCTTTAGGTGTAGCGGGTAGTCGCATAATGGCATCAATAAATAATTCTCATTTCTTTTTGTAAAAAAAGGCATTTTCACTTATTTAAAGTGCTATTTTTGGTTTATATCACATTGTTGATCTATTTGTTACATTTTTCAAGCATTGTTACGTTAAAATTGTGATTTTTAAATTTATTTTGTTTATATGGAAATGAGTGTATGAATACAATATTATGGCATCTCAGTTTTTAAAGGGAGCATTCATTCATGAGACAAGTTCTTTCTTAGAAGATACATGACCCCCGTTTTTCTGTGGATTTTTTGGCAGCATATGTGTCTTTGCGATGAGAATGTAAGTTATTCATTTTTAATTTGGGTCTAGATATGAATGACAACATAGCATTTAAATTTTAATTCACACACAGCTCAATGCAACAATGAATGGGCGTGTTACACCTATGAGGCGGGGTCTGTGAATTGTCATTTTCTCTCAGATTCTTTCTTAACTGGCATTTTTCCTTTTGGAATGATTATTTATCTTCAAAAAAAACACTTTACACTCTTTTAAAACCTTTTCTGAATTTTTTTTTTTTGCTTTTTAACGCCGCGGAAAGCCGTAATTTGGAGTTTCAGATTTTTGTAAGTCTTTAAATGATGGCCTGGAGAAACATTTTCCACTAAAACTAGGCTTGTTTGGTATCAACATGTAGATATGTGTATTTGTCATCATAATTTAGCACTACTATATTAAAAATCCTGCTTTTATAGGTATGACACCAACAAATCCTTCCCCTTACCCCTTAAAATTGGGTGTACTGAGATAATGTCAGAGAGAACTGCAGGCAAAGTATGCTGTCCAATCATTAAAACTTGGCTTTTAAGCACAAAGCTAGTACTAGACTGCATTTAGGAGTATTTGGGATGCCTATATATTCATGTAGTGTTACCAAGTTAAGGTATGATGCCCCCAAAAGTGAAAAATTGCCTTGAAAATTGGATTCTGGCATTAAAATCAGCACATTTTGCATTCAAGGAGCAGTTTTGTAGCTAAGCCTCTTGACTTCTTCATGTTTATTGACTATATGAAGTATTTAATCCATTATATCAAGGTATGCCCAATGTCATTTTATAAAACAGTTAAGGTAGGTTAAAAATGCAAGAAAGTACGCTGATTTTTGTCGCTGTCGACCGCTCTGTTCTTTTTTAAAACTCGTATATCTTGATCGATTCCTAGTCGATTCGCGAAAATGTTCTTTCTTTAATGCGTTATAGGAAGTGTCGGCCTAGGGTAGTCGCATAATGGCATCAATAAATAATTATCATATCTTTTTGTAAAAAAAGGCATTTTCACTAATTTAAAGTGCTATTTTTGGTTTATATCACATTGCTGATATATTTGTTACATTTTTCAAGCATTGTCATGTTAAAATAGTGAGTTTTTAATCATTTGCTTATATGGAAATGAGTGTATGAATACAATATTATGGCATCTCAGTGTTTATGTTTTTAAAGGGAGCATTCATTCGTGAGACAAGTTCTTTCTTAGAAGATATATGACCCCCATTTTTCTGTGGATTTTTTGACAGCATATGTGTCATTTGCGATGAGAATGTAAGTTATTCATTTTTAATTTGGGTCTCGATATGAATGACAGCATGTCATTTAAATTTTGATTCACACACAACTCAATGCAAAAATCAATGGGCGTGTTACACCTTTATTACCAATGTCATTTATTTACACACATGTATGCGCACAATGACATAAAATAAAAGAAATTGCAGCCCAGCTCCTGGAAAAAATGTAGGACAATTCTGAAAAAATATTAATATTGCAGGGGTCAAGCTAGGAGAGAAGGAGAGCACGGCGAAGTGGAAAATGCAAGTGGATAAAATTCACAATTATTTATATTGGTTTAATGAAATTGGAACATACAATATATGATATATCGAGGCCAACTGTTGCATTTCACGTACAATATTCAGTATGCATATCATTATCAGAGAATTTAATATGAATTGCATTAACGGCTCATCAAAACATTATAGGTTATTTACAGCTATGAGAGAGGGGAATGATACATGTAAAGGCCCATACCCTTAATCTTACCGAAGTTTATTTTATTTCTACATGACAAAATGCGAATTATGGCGCATTTTCAAAATATTTAATTGCTAAATCCTATGATAATAACCCCGTTCGAGGCCCTTAAAATCTGACAACCATAGCCTAACACTGTTTGTCGAATGTTAGGGGTTTGATGGTATGGGGTGGGTGGGTGGGGTGTAGAGCCTCTTATTCGCCCTTGTTATTATGGGGATAAGCCAATTCAGTCTGTAGGGTATGAATTAAATGTTGTTTAAAAGCTCTTTATCACATTATAGGTTATTTGAAGTCTCCCGAGGGAGGAGATCACACATAGGAATATGGGATCTGGCATACTATAACGATAATATTCCTATATATAGTTCTTTAAACTAACGTGCTTGGAGGTGTGACCTCGTCTCGGTCAATAGTTCACTTCTTCGGGTCAATAGTCATTCCCTTTGATGAATATTTTTAACCATGACCAAAACAGAAGTAGATAGTTGTATAATATTAAGTCAACACCATTGATGTGATAATATCAGAAGTAATACATATACGGAAGAAATAGTGCTCTTTATATCCGAAAGTTTTGTTACAATTTCACTCAGTTGTTTTGTTTTTTACTTGAAATAAATTAGACCATAGCATAGTCAATTTGATCGGATTTATATATTGTTATTTGGTTTGGACAATTTTTATTCAAATATAGACATACCCAATAATCGATTATGTTTGTTTTGCAATGCTTCTATACAAAATAGTCACGCTAATTTGTTTAACACATCCACACATATAGTTGTAGTTATATTATTTTGACAGAGGAAGTCCGTCAATTTCACCATACTATAGCACTGGAATTATTTTGAGACCACGTGTCATTGAAATAATATATTTGGTGTACTTTGAAAAATGTGGATGATGTGATAACATGGCTTAATTTATTTAGAAATGATGTATCATGCGCTCTAGATGGATACATGGACTAAGACAATTTTATTTCGGGTTGAAAACAAAAAAGCTTTTCGGATATAGGCCTTATGGGCAAAAATCCTGCCATATAAGTATTCTTTCTGACGTTATGTTCACATAAATAGAGTGGAATTATTGCCAAATACTAAATGGTAGACATTTAGCCTGATTAAAATATGCATTTTGGTCGAAAGTTTCACTTGACCATACCCCGTTCATTTTTAAATATTTTAAAAGATGGCTGACCAATAGTCCTCAAAGAAACGAACACACCAAATAACTGCAAAATTACACTACAAAACCGTTTTCAAAAGTCTATCCACGTGTTCAGGTCATTAATAATGTATACCCTGTACAAATACAAAGGACATTTTAGCGACCATGCTATATTTACCGATTAAAAGTATATTCACGGGTTCCTGAAATACCCGTGATTGAAAACGCTTAAACTGAATTATAAGTTGGTTGGTAACTCTTAAATCGACGCTCCAATTTTTGAGTTTGACCTGGTTGGTTCAAGCCGTTTCTATTGTATCTATAAAATTTGGATTCTCAAAATATGTAAGTTATATAAGTATCTCGCCGTCAGTAGGTTTAGAAATGGTGTAAATATGTTGCAAAACTTGGCTATTGTTGACGGAATAGCTACTGTCATTGTCTCTGTCACTCATAAAATCATGAGGTACCAGTGACGATTCAGAAGGGAAGGGGTTCGATACGATGGTGGAGCACAACAACAAATCTTAGAAGTTATGATAATTAATGTGAAAAAATGTTTTTTGTTTTTGTGGTCTTTTAAATGTTATACCCTCCCTAAAAGCTAAAATAATATTTGGTGTCACTCCCTTATCTCAAATTTTGTATCCAACCCTGGATATGGATATAGTAGTATATACCTATTTCTCTCGTGCAATGAGCTGTCTGCATTTATACCATGTGACCGTACAATATATTTCCGTATTGGATGCACGCCCGTACAATTTGTTTTTATTAAATCCGTATTGTACAGTACACGAGCCCCCATTCGCAACATCTCGTACACTACTTCGCAACATGACTCGAATGTAATACGCAGGTTTCCATATTGGTTACGTCATACTAGTGGGACGCGCGTCGGTTCCCTCCAAAACGAATTTGCATTCAAAATCAAAGTTATCTTCAACATTTAGAAATGTCATTTAGCCGATTGCTCCATTTATAGTTTATTTACGTGAAAGTAGTGATAAAAACTACATCTGTATTGTAAATAACAAACATGCAACGCAAATCATACATCAACACGTGTGGCTAACGGCTATAATGTTTATGTAGCAACAGCTAAGCAACAGTGCATTATTTTATGTGCCGTTGCCTTCCGGCTAACAGAATGTTAAGATTTTGAACATACCGAAGCGCCGTGATACACACGAGGCGGGACCCGAAGAATGACGGGATTGGTCGAGCGTTCACGATTGCACGAGCCCCAGGTTAAATCAACGATAAAGTCCGAAAACCGGTAGAATGTTCCGAATGCATCAATATCACATAACTGCTGTACACGCCTATATACTTTCGTTTATAAAGCGCTAAAATATTTGTTGTCGTTTGGTGTTGACAGTTGACAGTTGGTGAAAGATGATTTCAGTTAAAAGAAAAGGTATATGTAAGTCAATTAAGATCATTTATATTTCTACATCGAGAGAAATACGTATATAATAAAAAGTTAGCGGCTCGTCCAATATGGCTGTGTCAGCTGGATACTCGTCCAAATATATCACCGTATTGTACAGAACAATGTTAAACAATCTCATATTATTGAAACGGTAGTATCTATCATCCGCAACCGCATACGAGGGAAAGGAAAGGTTATGTATTATGTATCCACGACCGCATAGGAGAGAAGAGGACAGGTAATTATAACATATCCGCAACGGTATACGAGGGAAGAGGACAGGCAAATATAATATATCCGCAACGGCATACGAGGGAAGAGGACGGATAACTATAACTTATCTGCAACGGCATACGAGGGAAGAGGAAGACTAACTATGATTTATCTGCAACGGCATACGAGGGAAGAGGAAGACTAACTATAATTTATCTGCAACCGCATACGAGGAAAGAGGAAGAATAACTATAATTTATCTGCAACGGCATACGAGGGAAGAGGAAGGGTAACTATAATTTATCCGCAACGGTATACGAGGGAAGAGGACGAATAACTATAATTTATCCGCAACGGCATACGAGGGAAGAGGAAGGGTAACTATAATTTATCTGCAACGGCATACGAGGGAAGAGGACGAATAACTATGATTTATCTGCAACGGCATACGAGGGAAGAGGTAGGGGAACTATAATTTATCTGCAACGGCATACGAGGGAAGAGGACGAATAACTATAATTTATCTGCAACGGCATACGGGGGAAACGGAAGGACACCATATTATTTATCCGCAACCACATACGATGGAAAAGGAAGGGTTAACATAATTTGTCGAGAACCACATGCTATGGAAAGGTAAGGTTTATATATAATTTATCCGCAACCACAGGCGCGGGGAAGGGAAGCGTTATATATTATTGGGTAAAGCGAAGATAATATAATCAGAAACAAGTAACAAGAATATTAGGGTACACAGAACTGCTCCAGATGTTCTGGATAGTATATGATTTACCAGTTTCGCAAGTGCGTCCAATGTAACCATTCATACAACTGCACGTGAAAGATGACCCTGATAAGGAACATGTGCCAGAGTTCTTGCACGGGTTTGGGAAACACGGATCAACTAAAACGAACATATAAAAGTAATGTTCATATTCATATATAAAGCATATAATATGGTATATCCATTAAGCAATACACGACAGATTAATTTTATAATGAAGAGCAGTCTCAATGTTAGTTTTAAACGTTTGATACATTGTGATACATGTATTTTATCATTAATATCAACACATAATATGCAGTTGTGGTTGAGATCTTATTAGAGCTTGTGCTAGTTTTATTGTTAGAAACGACCAGTAAATTAGTTGACTTGATTTAACTTGATTTGACTTGATAAATTCATCCAAATACATTTAATCCCATCTCTATTTTCCCTCCAGAACGGAGGTATGTAATAATGAAATACGGAAGAAGACAAAGGCTATATTTAACATATACATACATATAAAGGACAAAACACATGTTTGAAGTAAACGACTAAAGTAGTGTGAGATAGAGAACGAGATCGTATGTAGAGAAACACAAAGAAGTACACATGATACCATTGGTATATGGATATTAATTTGGTAATCTCCGTAACATGATACGTTAGGCTTTTATCTCGAAGGAATGCGCTAACTACATCGTCTGAGTAATGATATTGAATACGCTAAAGAAAATGCGCAAAAACCTTGATGCGAGATGATACCATACCTCTTCAGTCTGTGTTTAATGATCCGCCAATAACTTAACATGTAAAATAAAAAGGTTATTTTGTTGATTGGTTGGTTGAATGGTGTGTTACATATCAATTTCAGCACACTCAGGCTTTATATGACGGTCAATAGTTTCGTGGTGGAGGCAGACTATTTGATAGAACGAGTACTGTATACCTCCCGCCATCCGTAAGAATCGAAAATAAAAATGAATAGGATCATCTAACTCCTGTTTCAGGATTCATAAAATTGTTTACATCATTCAAATATCGATATATGAACACGATCGTAAAACCAACCCAGAGTCTGGATATACTTATCGTTATATAAAGCTCTTTTTCTGTTTGACTACAATGTCTACACTACGGCAGGGGTTGAAACTCTCTGAACGGTACTCAGTCTATAGCGTTGTTAACCCTCCGAGACCAAAGGTTATACTCCAACCTCGTATATATAATAGACGTTTTAGCTTGGTTTCGCCACGAGACTCTTGTTTAGCAGATAAAGGGATTCGTTTATAAAGTCATGTAGTGTGTGATGATTATTATACATGCAGATAATTTGCAAATATCGGGGATGAAGCCTTGTTGAACAGAATTATCTCCCTTTATAAATTGCACGTGACGACGCAAGATATTGTGTCAATCAACAGAGACAACTTATTATGTAAAAACGTAAGTTTCATTTTGTCAATATCAGATGTTAGGCGTTAAGGCCAAGCATAGATTCACACATCGGCGCTATTGTATCTATCCGTGCTTCTAGCTCCTTGTTCGTCATCGTAGTAGTACTGTAGAATGCCCCACAGCGTTAAAATATAAACGATTATAGAACGCTGTCATTATCAATTATTTTAGACCCACAGCGATTTGCAAGTGTAGAAAATAGAACACAGCTTGTTCGAGTTTGTAAAACGGGACATTGCGCAGTGAAGCAATCCGTCAACTTTTTTGTTGTGCAAAATCGGCGTTTGACTGTCGCTTGTTTGAGTGAAACAGGACATGCACAGTGAAGCAATCTACGTAGTACTGATTGCCACATGTGTTGCGTCTGTAAAAGACCGGAGAAATATCACGTGACCTATAATAATCGCCATAAAGATGTACTGATCGTTGACAGGCGCTCTCGTTTGTCTGTTTGCCTATCTTGTCTATCTTGTCTATCTGGTCTCTTTCTGTTATTCTCTGACCGCTCTTTCTGCCAATCAGACATACTAAAACATTTTTGAAATACCATATCATTTGGCCAGATATCATCACCCAGCAGAACATCATCCCAATCGGTAGGTAAATCGGTGTTGGCCGAAGTACTAATTGTATTGTAAAACAATCTAAGTTTTGTAACTTTTATAACTTTTGGTTCTAATATTCATAGAAATCACCAGCAGTAACATCCGTTTCAGTATTTCCGATAACGAATGTTGATAATTTCTTCCGATGCACACTTTTAAAGCGACCATGATCAGCAGGTAGGAGACTGATGCATCTTTGTTGATTTATGGCCAGTGCCTGAATAATTTATATCTAGTGCCATTTGCAGCACCTGAGATTACATACTAGGATAACTAACACAATCATTTTCTGTGTTGTTTTTTGCTACATATTTGTTTGCTGTGTTATGGATTACAAAGATAGATATTCATGTTAGTCGGATTACGTACACATATTGCATGCAAGCCTGCGTTAATAAAAAAAAGATTTTTTCTTTGAATGTTTATATATACATTGAATTTCTAGTCACTTTTTATTATATTTGAGTATACAGGACAATTCATTTAATAAATACTGAAAACTGGATCCCTTGGAAGCAACAAACACAAACAAGAGATAAAAGTAGCAGACTCTGTTTGAGAGGTAATGTGGAGTGCAACATCTCTCACTCCTCCTAGCACCGCTTATGCGATATTCTGATTTAAAGCCACATATATTGGGCATATATTTAATAACAATACTGCTTTGTATTCGGAGAAACATTTTTGCGGCCGCCACACAGCACTAAACAAACGCTAGTGTGAATGTCAATAAATTTGAATTTCCAGCTTCCATTGGTGGAGGAAGACCCCAGGTGCCCCTCCGGGCAATTTTCGTGCACGGGCGGGCACCTGGGTAGAACCACCGACGTTCCGCAAGCCAGAAAATAATGAATGAGTACTCATGTAAGATCGCTATATAATGCGGAACATTAGTGTTTGTCTCCCCTTATAACAATCTTAAAACAAAATGGTCCAACCAGTTGGTTCCTCGTAGTTTTTATCGTTGTTTCTCTATATCAGAACGCTTGTCAATACTTACATATGAACCTATGCAAATTGAAGTTTTTATGATATCATAATTTTTATGTATAAGTATCAATGAAGTGTAACACTAATTAAAGATATTTTTTATGAAAATCAAACTGTTTAAAAGTATCATATTTATACAATACTAAATGAAAAAGCACACTTAGTCTGATTTTAATTCAAAAATAAAAACAAAGGAGATCAAATACCGGGATCAAGTTGTGAGTGATGATAAGTCTGGGAGATAATTTAACAGTAAGCTCTCCCATTACTTTGTGTCCCAGACGTGTCATGGGAGAAATGACAAGGATATCAAATACCGGGATCAAGTTGTGAGTGATGATAAGTCGGGGAGATAATTTAACAGTAAGCTCTCCCATTACTTTGTGTCCCTGACGTGTCATGGGAGAAATGACAAGGATATCAAATACCGGGATCAAGTTGTGAGTGATGATAAATCTGGGAGATAATTTAACAGGAAGCTCTCCCATTACTTTGTGTCCCTGACATGTCATGGGAGAAATGACAAGGTGATCAAATACCGGGATCAAGTTGTGAGTGATGATAAGTCTGGGAGATAATTTAACAGTAAGCTCTCCCATTACTTTGTGTCCAAGACGTGTCATGGGAGAAATGACAAGGAGATCAAATACCGGGATCAAGTTGTGAGTGATGATAAGTCTGGGAGATAATTTAACAGTAAGCTCTCCCATTACTTTGTGTCCCTGACGTGTCATGGGAGAAATGACAAGGAGATCAAATACCGGAATCAAGTTGTGAGTGATGATAAATCTGGGAGATAATTTAACAGTAAGCTCTCCCATTACTCTGTGTCCCTGACGTGTCATGGGAGAAATGAAAAGGTGATCAAATACCGGGATCAAGTTGTGAGTGATGATAAATCTGGGAGATAATTTAACAGTAGGCTCTCCCATTACTTTGTGTCCCTGACGTGTCATGGGAGAAATGACAAGGAGATCAAATACCGGGATCAAGTTGTGAGTGATGAAAAGTCTGGGGGATAAATTAACAGTAAGCTCTCCGATTACTTTGTGTCCCAGACGTGTCATGGGAGAAATGACAAGGAGATCAAATACCGGGATCAAGTTGTGAGTGATGATAAGTCTGGGGGATAATTTAACATTAAGCTCTCCCATTACTTTGTGTCCCTGACGTGTCATGGGAGAAATGACAAGGAGATCAAATACCGGGATCAAGTTGTGAGTGATGATAAGTCTGGGAGATAATTTAACAGTAAGCTCTCCAATTACTTTGTGTCCCTGACGTGTCATGGGAGAAATGACAAGGAGATCAAATACCGGGATCAAGTTGTGAGTGATGATAAGTCTGGGGGATAATTTAACAGTAAGCTCTCCCATTACTTTGTGTCCCAGACGTGTCATGAGAGAAATGACAAGGTGATCAAATACCGGGATCAAGTTGTGAGTGATGATTAGTCTGGGAGATAATTTAACAGTAAGCTCTCCCATTACTTTGTGTCCCAGACGTGTCATGGGAGAAATGACAAGGATATCAAATACCGGGATCAAGTTGTGAGTGATGATAAGACTGGGGGATAATTTAATAGTAAGCTCTCCCATTACTTTGTGTCCCTGACGTGTCATGGGAGAAATGACAAGGAGATCAAATACCGGGATCAACTTGTGAGTGATGATAAGTCTGGGGGATAGTTTAACAGTAAGCTCTCCCATTACTTTGTGTCCCAGACGTGTCATGGGAGAAATGACAAGCTGATCAAATACCGGGATCAAGTTGTACGTGATGATAAGTCTGGGGGATAATTTAACATTAAGCTCTCCCATTACTTTGTGTCCCAGACGTGTCATGGGAGAAATGACGTCATCAGAGTAAACATACTGCTCCTTTTATACACGTATTGTATAATAGTTCGTATTGTATAATAGTTGTCATATGAGAATCATACAATAATCATATGATACTTATATGTGACCAACATTGCAGTGATATACGGCATTACAAAGACAGAATACATGCTAGCCAGGTTACGTATATATTGCATGCACGCCCTAGCTGATAAAATAATATTGCGTGCAAACCTTACTAATATGCGTATATATCGCATGCAAACCATTATTAATAAAATAATAGAATGCAGCCAAGCCCTTAGTGATGTACGTAAATATTTCATGCAAACCCTTACTAATATGCGTGTATACTGCATTCAACCTATTAATAATAAAATAATAAAATGCATGCAAGCCTTACTAATATGCGCATATATTGCATTTAAACCCTTACTAATATATGTTTGTAGCGTGGTCCGTGAAATGGCCTAAACTTGCCTTTGATGAATGCATAGCATTAACTCGTTTAATTCAGGATAAACAAAAGGGTGGCGCTTTACCATACTCTAACTTCCGATAAATGAAATTTTGAGTACGGACAGGGTCACCAACTACACCATACTACAAAACAGATAGAGTCTGTCTCAGCTCGTTGGTTATTTAAAACCTAAATGGACTACCTCGGTGTTTAAATAAACCAACTCGCTGAGACCAGATTCTATATATTACATATAATCTGTTGTGCCCTGAACAATGGGTAGTTCCTTTTTTAAAACCCAGATAAGATACATTCCAGGAAATGCAATATATACGTTTGTTGTACATTTTCATACTGTCTTATTGACTTTTTTATTGGAACATGTGTTCAGTATTCAACGATATTGCATACCTTGACATTGCACCAAAAATATTCCCGTGGTTGGTAAGAGCCGCGAAATAAACTCGTACTATTTGTTTTGTATGCAAAATGCAGAAGAAACTTTGCAAATGCTAAATTTGACGGCAATTTGAAATAAATATTGCCGAAGGTCCGATGAGACATGCATTTATCAGCATGATTAAGTTGCTCCAAAACGACAAGCTTAGAAATTAGGTTCGTTCCTAGATGTTCGACCTGTTGGAATTTGTTCTGAGTCACTTTCTCGATAACAATTGTAACCATAATTGTAAAAAATCTTGAAATACATAAGTACTATATTTAGTATTGTCAGGGAGTAAGTGTACATATACATACTCCCTGGTATTGTATCTCAAAACAATGCCAAAGATGATTCAGCATTAACAAAAATAGATTATGTGAGCGGAAGCTTTCACGCCTTGAAGGTATGAAACTACCAATTATTTTCCCCATTACCACCAATGTAAAATGTAACATATGAATGATTTGCTGCAAATTCAACGTATGGATAATGCAGAAGTGTAATTTTCATATAAAAAAATGATTTCCCACTTGAAAAATCAGCAGAAAAGATGGGGTCATAAGACATGTAGGAAATATCTTGTTTGTTTACTAAACAGGTACTGCTGTTTTCATTGATAATTGCTCACAAAGTGTATGCATAGATACGAATTTGGAAAATGTCCATCAATAATCCAGTAAAACCTATCAATATACTTGTTAAATATACAACAACAAAATCGAATAGAAATGGACTATTTTTCCCTACTTATTATGCCCATTTCCAACAAAAAAGAGTTTTGCTTTTTTACAGAAACTACATCAACTACACCTCGGAGGTTTACCCCAATTATTGGTGGTAAACCCGAGGAGTATCCAACCGCACCGAACCGCGAAGAACAAAAATGAATTGAATGTTCTTTAACGGCTCATCAACACAGTACAGGTTATTTAGAGCCGCCCCAGAGAGAGGGGAAGGATACATAGGAATCCGGGAACCTGCCCTACTCTTATTATCGAATAGATTCCTATGGTTCTTTAACGTGCTCGGAGGATAGACCGATACACGGGACCGCCCGATTTACGTCCCCATCCGACGGACGAGGCTAAGGAAAAGTGTATTGCCCAAGAACACGCCGACGGAACAAAAATGAATAAAAACAACTAAACAATGCGAAAATAACATGATTTTTTTTAAAAATGTACGGTAGTAAATAGGTCTAGATCATTTAAGCAAGATCGTCCCCTGCGCCAAAAGAATTCGTTCCAAGTGATATTTCTCCATACAAATGCACAGCATATTATATTAGTAAAGAATATTCGTATATAATTGCATGCACACTCTTACTAATATGTAAACAATTCTCCAGTGGATGTGTATACATATACAACACGCATTATTAAAGTGTCTAAATACTCACTCATAAAAACATGAGGTATCAGAGGCGATTCAGAGTAACGCGTGGGATGCAGTGTGGAAGTGTCGGGATGGGGAGGGGCGGAGCACACCAACAGTCTGAGATGTTTTTAAAAATTCAGGTGAAAAATTAATGTTTTTTTGTTGTTGCTGTCAACTGATTTATAAATGCCCGCCCTAAAAACTAAAATAATATGTTGCGCCCCTCCCAATATCTCACATTATGTTTCCGCCCCAGGGTTTGGAATTATTATAGAACAAGCGTTACATATCACTTATCCGCAACCGCATATGAGGAAAAGGGAAAGGTAATATATCATTCATCCCTAACCATATACAAGGGTAAGGAAAGCGTTACATATCACTTATCCTCAAACGCATACGACGGAAAGCGAAGGGTTAAGTATTATTTATCCGCAACCACATGCGAGGAAAATGAAAATTTCATCAATAGAAACAAGTGTGTTAGTTTTATTGTTAGAACTGTTCCAGATGTTCTGAATGTTTTATGTATTACCAGTTTCACACGTGCTTCCAATGTAACCGACCATACAACTGCACGTGAAAGATGACCCTGATAAGGAACATGTGCCGGAGTTCTTGCACGGGTTTGGCAAACACGGATCAGCTAAAACAAACATATAAAAGTAATGTTCATATTTGAAGACACAGCAATGTACAGGGTGTATTTTTAAACAATGCACGACCAATGAGTTTCATAATGAAGAGCATACCTGTTTATTGCATACGCTCCGTTACTGTCAATGTAACATATATTTGCCCATATAGAAGTGTTCATATTGACGCGTTATGATATCCTTTTACTGGAACTTCTTTCGTTGCACATTCGTTAGATATTTGTGCATTGCACAGGAAGTTTGTAATGGGATATAACATAAGCATTATAGTATTTATATTTCATTTTGAAAATTTCCCACGATGTAACGACAGTATGCTTGTTTCAAATAAATGAAAATTAAATTGTTAAAACCTGCTGTTTTGTTCTAATTATTCGTTTTTATATTAAAAATGCGTATGCAATAGAAAGGTTATTAGATATATATTGGGATATATGTACGAGTTCTCCCGCGTAAAATATGAATACGCGGAAGAACTCGTGCATATATCCCAATACAAATCTAATAACCTATATTGTATATAGGAATATAGGCAGTTTATTAATACTGCATTTGACACGTTTTCATGTTAGTTTGTTTAATACATTTAGATACTATAACACGATTAAGATCATCAAATGATACGCCTTTAATCTGGAGTCAAAAGCTATTGTAAAACCAACCGGTAGATATATATTAGTAGACTAGACTTGACTTGTTGAATGCTCTATGAACCTCACTAAATGTTTTATGAATACTCTATGAATGCTTCATGAATTTCACTGAATGCTCTATGAATGATTTATGAATGCTCTATGAATGATTTATGAATGCTGTATGCATCTCACTGAATGCTCTATGAATGATTTATGAACCTCACTGAATGCTCTATGAATGATTTATGAATGCTGTATGCATCTCACTGAATTCTCTATGAATGAAATATGAATGCTCTAAGAATGCTCCATGAATCTCACTGAATGCTCTATGAATGATTTATGAATGCTGTATGAATGCTTAATGAATGCTCTATGAATGATTTATGAACGCTCTATGAATCTCACTGAAAGCTCTGTGAATGCTTTATGAATGTTCAATGAATCTCACTGAATGCTGTATGAATGATTTATGAATGTTCAATGAATCTCACTGAATGATGTATGAATAATTTATGAATGCTGTATGAATCTCATTGAATGCTCTATAAATGCTTTATGAATGTTCAATGAATCTCACTGAATGCTAGATATAAATGCTTTATGAATGTTCTATGAATCTCACTGAATACTAGATATAAATGCTTTATGAATGTTCTATGAATCTCACTGAATGCTAGATATAAATGCTTTATGATTGCTCTGTGAAACTGCTTTATGAATGCTCTACGAATCTCACCGAATGCTCTATGAATGAATTATGAATGCTTTAGAATGCGCTATAAATCCTCTATAAATGTTCGACTCTTTACAACTTTCCTATGCATATAGCACATATGAATTGTGTTGCGGGCATGCGAGAGCATGTTTGCTGTAATTAATTCCATTAATTAATCTTATTCTACTTTAGTACACCTTTATTGTTACTGAATACAGATTTTGTTAATGCTGTGGTATACCTCGTTCTGGCTATACAGATGTGTATCTCTCTCCACCCCGCTCCCCCCACCTCTCTCTCTCTCTCTCTCTCTCTCTCTATGTATGTAGACATTCAATATGTACGGTTTCAATAGGCAAGTTTGTTTTCTTTATAATTCTCTGTCTCGCTCTCTCTGTATGTAGACATTCAATAAGTACAGTTTCACTAGGCAAGTTTGTTTTCTTTATAATTCTCTCTCTCAACCTCTCTGTATGTATACATTCAATCAGTACAGTTTCACTAGACAAGTTTGTTTTCTTTATAATTCTCTTTCTCACCCTCTCTGTATGTAGACATTCAATAAGTACAGTTTCACTAGGTAAGTTTGTTTTCTTTATAACTCTCTCTCTCTCGCCCCCTCTGTTTGTAGACATTCAATAAGTACAGTTTCACTAGGCAAGTTTGTTTTTCTTAATACTTTTTATTTTTACTGGACTAAAGTAACAATTCTGACAATTTTCTGAATAATCCTTTAATATATAATTTTCGAAGGTCAGTTTCCGAAATTTTGAAACTGTACACTGCTTCATGCGTAAATGTAAGGCATATTTCCATCTGTTTAAAAAATAAGATTGTTTTAACGTTTTACATAGTGGAACTATCATAAGTGATTTTCAAAATAGACATAGTGACTGCATAGTCAGGAAACGGAATGCAAAGTACAGCTGATTTGCATAATTATTACTGATTTTCATTACTAACTAGAACTATCACTGAAGGTGATTAATACCCCAGCTTTACTGATATAGCCGGTGAGAAAGGAAAACATCAAGAATAATAAATGTCTCAACTATTAGTTAATTTTTAGTGTGAAATTTTTTAATTTATTAAAAAAGCCTATAATTCCGTAAAAAAAAATGCAAAATCGAAAACCGCTCATGTAGAGACAAAATATGTCCCCACGTGTAAACTGTATGTGTAACAATAATCCTTGAACAAATTCATTCTTATGTGGATAATTGTTAGTCAAACAAAGGACCATAATTCTATAATAAATCAGGCAATCTACAACGTGCGATGTAGAGGGACATAATGCCATCCGTTGTTATATGTATATGAAGTAAGGAAACAATCCGTTCGAAACTGTTTGAAAAATGCAAGTAATAAAATTGTGTTACGGGCCATTATACAATATTAGCGCGGACTAATTCAAACAAATATGTGATGATGAGTGACATAAGGTCACCGGTTGTTGTTTATATGAAGTTTGGGAACAATCCATTCGCAATTGTTAATCTAAACGTGTTACTTGACGGGATGGGACGGGATGCGATGTTACGCGACGCGACGTTACGGGACATTACTGACAGCGTGACTGCTATGTAGCCTCCACTTCACTTTATGAATGAGGAAGCTATCCAGCTGGCTTGCAGAACGTCGGTGGTTTGACCCATGTGCCCGCCCGTGCAGAAAATGCTCGAAGCTGGAAAAGTCGCCATATGACCTTAGCTTTTGGTTGGACTTTAAAATCCAATTCAATTTAGTTCACTTTTTGAATCGGGGGTATTTCATATCTAAATGTACACATAAACAGTGCATGTCAGCATTGGCAACATGCATGCTGTGTCACAATATTGTCCCCACCCCTGTTTCTATATTGTCTTATTTACATTGTAACTGTTCATTATTCACTTATATAAGTTCGGCATGAAAATGGAACTCCTAAATTAATATATACTGATAAAAATAAATGTAGCACATAAAATGCATGTCATTTTCATAAACGAGATACAAAACCTTATATGTGACACAGATATGACCAATAATAAGGCTACATAAAAGAGTATGATAATGGACCTTCAGAAACGGCCGAGCACGACACATACGAAATAAAGGCAGTCTCGGTTTTATTGAGACGGTGATACAAATAAAATAATTATGATGGGAATATACTTTTATAGGTTATCGTAAATCGTTCTAATTTCAATAAAAATGAAGGTAATTTTAAAATAAGTATATTTGGAGTTTTTTGTTTGTTTGAGAATAACAATCGTTTGTGATCACATTTTAGCGGTTTTAAACAATGACAGAATGGACCATTTTTATCAATGCCAAACATTAAACTTGTTCAAAGCAATACGCTTGTATAATGACATAAGATGTTTTAATATATGGGAGGTAATTCTGATACTTCGTAAAGAAATAATAAAACAATACACTTTTTTTTTTGAAAATTACACCCTAACCTGGCATTTTCAATATCTTTAAACAATTATATCAATGTTCATATGTTTAATCTATGTTCCTAAAACGTTGTGCTAAACCTGTTTAGTTCTGTTTACAAATAGTTCGTTAGGAAATACAAATTTGACATATGAAAGTTGTTTTTGATCGGGCAGTGGATTTTTTATTTTTAGAATTTTATTCAAATTGTTTTAATGTGTTCGATTAATCTTACGTAATACAGGAAAGTTACATCATATTAAAAGATCGATGCTAACTGAAATTGCTGTCTCAGCAGTAACAAGTTTACCTGTGTAACGGGATATAAACAAGAAACGCATCAAAAGCTATTAAAATAGTTCAAGTCGATGGTGGAGGGCATTGCTTCCATCGTGAGTTTTTATGACGTCAGTTTGCTAACACTAGATATTTCGTCAAATGAAAAATTAGGTTATATCTGTCATCAAACTGGATATATTCATCACAAATTGTAATGGACTAGTAAGATCACTATGTATATTTACAGTTTACAATTCATTGACATGTGTCTTAAAGTAAGTCAAGTTTCTTAATATATTTCAGAAATCACATCTGATTTATCGAAGCTATCTCAATATATATTTACACCTTATACACCAACCATACACCACTAGTTCATTATTTGATGTTTCCCAATCACGCTCTTGCGGATATGTCTTTTCTCTTTGTCTTTAGTCTTCTTCCTGGTACCTCTTGGTTTCTTTTGTCTTCGCCATTATCCAGTAGTAAGCTTATCCGGGACAATTCGGTTACTACTTTCGAAAGAGTCTCATCATGGGATCGTATGGCCATGGTGTTTCTGTCAATGGCATCGACCGTTTGGTTCGTAACTCTTTCTATGGCTTCGAGCACTAGCGTCCACCCATTTACGTTGGGATCTTGCTTGTTCATCGCCTTTGGGAGCTCTTCCATTTCAGTGGTGTCTTCTGGGTTAGGATAAAACAATTACAAAAACTGTTGCGGACGAAAAAGGGCATTTGATACACACACACACACAAACACACACTTATTTAGATTTAAAAAAAGTGTTTTTTATATGGTGCATATCTTCTTTATAATATACCACGTGTCTCACAAACTATACATCCCATTCTGAATCATTGCGGACATATCCTCTTTATAATATATTACCTATCTTACAATATAAAGTAAGCATCACGATGCAGATTAACTAGAAAGTTTTCTTTTATTTTACACTAGTTTTATTAATAGGAATAACGTAAAACCTTCGACAAATATTTGGACAGTCTTATAATATATTTATTCAAGCTTTAGGCAGTATAATTATGTCATTTAATTGTATATATTGTAACATTATAAACTGTTAACTATAGGTGACTTATGGCCCATTGGGCCGGGTGCAATTTATTTCCTTCTGTACTATGATTGTATTGTATATTATGCACATGTCACTATAAAAACATATTTAATTACTTACTTACTTACTTATATTTCAAACCTACAACGACTTGTGCATTAAAATAAAAATTATAAAGAAAACAAACTTGCCTTGTGCTGCGTCACAATGGTTTCTGTTGAAATTAGTTATAAAATACACGGGCCACCACATTACTGAATCTAGTATTTAAACACGTTTCCTTTACAGCAACGAAGAAGTAACATAAAAAGAAAAACAGTTAACATTTTACGATTTCGTTACAGAGAAAACATGTTACTAGTATGTTACACTGAAATAGTTGAACATGTTGGTATGCAGTTACAGCGAAATATATGTAACATGTTACTATTCTGTTACGGTGAAATAGTTTAATGACATGGATTTCAACAAATGTTATAGAAAATTACAGTTGTTGCTTGTATATGCACCTGTTTCACATGTGGTACCAATGAACCCGGATGTACATGTACAGGTAAAAGATGGCGGTGATGATGATGTGCACGTGCCTGAATTTTGGCACCGGTATTGTGAACAGGGGTCAGCGGCAAAAAAAATATTTTCAGACAGATTCGTTTACAACAATTAACAGTCTGTAGCAATTATCCACATATCTTGTCTTTAACTATCATAACTATGTTAAACATTTTCAAATACAATAATTTGCATATACTGGAACTGTGTAAAAGGCCTTATGTTACGCAAAAAAAAAAAGATTGACGTGAATTGTAGTAAGAACAATGGGAGGTTATCTTATTGTTTCGATTTGCTACAAGAAAAGTACATCCTGTCTTGGTAACTGAATAATGAATACTGCCAGGTAATGTAATTACTAGGTGGGAGATACATGCGTTAATACGTTTGGTTTTACATTCATATTAACTAAACCTACTCGCCAAAATACACTAAAGGAAATGCACCACCGTTTTTAATATTCGTTCCGCATACTGTTTCCATAAGCATAACCAAATTTATTTGGAAATTCGAATCTGTCCGTGTCAGCATTTCCAACGAAGAAAAGACACCCATGTTCAATGTCTGAAAATGCCCCACAAATAAAAATATAACAATAAACAAAAAAAATATTAAAATTATCATAGTGGTGCGTTTCATTTGGCGTTCAGTATATTATTTCATTACTTCTTGTACGACGATTGTAGAATTTGACATACTATTTAGCAAACAAATTCGATAGCGTTTATTTAATATTATTATTATTGTATTACGTTGACGTAGTTGTTTTATTATAGCATACTGTACTTGTCGTACGAACACAGCGAAGACAAACGATGGCGGTAAGGATGACGAGCACGTGCTAGAATTGATGTACCCCTTGAGAAAACAGAGGTAAGAAGCAAAATGCAAAAAACTGTTTGCAAGCAATTATATTCATATGGATACAGACAAATCATTTTAGAATCTACCAACAGAGGGAGTTTCCTGTCACAAAAGAAAAACATGAATATAACTATTATCCCAAGAACAAACATGCTCGAGGATACCCTGAAACAGCCCATTGTATACATTGTTTTAAATACCATCCATTTTAAAATAAGCTCGGATGTAAATGTGTACTCATTTGTATGACTTAGCAAACGGATAAAATATTTCGGCATTCTGTAAACCTTTTGCGTCTTTTAATTGTTTAAACTGTTGTGGGTATTCGGCAAAACAATCTGTGTTGGAGATTCGACAAAGTGTATAAAAGCACGACCGACCCCCTAAACAAAACAAAAAAATCAAAATAATTCAAACTTTCAATCAAGAATTACATTTAGGGATTAAAAACATTTTTTTAATATAAAATTATAATTACTCGCACAAGAAAGTAGTTTCTCCAAGACAAGTTAATTCAAATGAATGAACGATAAATGCAGATTTGAAAACGAGGTTTGTATTGTTTACATGTAAACACGTTGTTAGGTACATCTATATACATTAATTGTCTTAACTCCATATATAATCATCCACACAGCGACCTATTTATCATAACTTTATTTTGTTGTTGTTTCATTCAACAAAGTAGTTGGGGTCAAAGGGAAATCCAATCTAGAGTACTACCAAAAAAGCAAAAGGGACGATAGTTCATGCAACTACCTTAAATATCAGAAATCCAGTAGGTTATCAAGATATGGCACAAGAGAAAAGTGAAGCGTATTGACTGACAATTGAGCCGGCTAAACTGTCTTTGCATATTTTTAACAAGTTTAATAAAGTGATCATACCCCAGAATCTTACGAAGTTTGTAAATCACGTGACCATGGACGTCGGGTTGTGATAGTCGTTGTCGCAGAACAGTATTTGAATTAGTTTTATTTTTGAAAGTAGACCAGTCTTACGATAATACAATGTTGCATTGTTTTTGGTAACAATAGCCCTGATGAAGTAGATTTCTAGTTAAACAAAAATATCATCAACTGGTGATGTTATTTATAAACTTCGTAAGATTCTTGGTCATGATCACTTTCATACTATCTTTGTTCAACTTATTAACAAGTTTATCAAAAGAGGTTATGACCCTATCATTTTGCAACGTACTGCATGCTTGGTGGTGGACCCTTTTACAGTTCGCCACTATGCTTTCCTCTTTAATTGTACGATGACCGGACAGGCTGTGGACCCTATGATGACGCCTACCTAAAGCCCATTGGGACGGTGGCGTTTGATGTTTGTCCATGATCTTTCTTGTCGTGCCCTTAATGGTTTATTCTCTTACTGCTCTGGCTTCTGCCAAGTCATTGAGTACCTTCATTGTGACTTTCTAGGCTATTGTTTTTTTGTATTATATTTACACGAACACATTTGTGTTTTACTTATATTGCCTATTGCTGATGCCTTGTTGGTTAGAGATTAGATCATGGCGGGGATTTCTTTATTTACACTGTCCTGTTTTAATGGGATGACAGTAGGGTAAGTGTGAGGTTTGGTGCACCCTAGAACCGGTTTAAATCCCCAGTGGCCTACTTTGCCACTGACCGTTCCAAAGCGGTAGCCCTATGTCAACCCTTTTGTGTTTGTGATGTCGTTTGCATTTATTATTGCTTTTGCCTTCTTGTTTGTCTGTTTGCGTGTTTGTTTCTGTGTTTTGTGGTTGACTGTCCTCCTTGAATGCTACTTTCCCTGTCCGATCTTTTTATATTTCTTTTGATTACAAGCTCCAAAAGTTGAGCAACATATACCACGTAAGAAATTGCTCGGGAACATCCCCATCTAAGTGGGGATAATTAACAATGTCAACATTGAAATTATCTCTCTATTAAAATGTTTTAATTACCAGTTTTTAATTTTTTATCGAGAGACAGAAGCGACAGTATCATAACTATTAGCTTTTGATGCACTTCTTTGTGATATATATTATTAATTATTATATATCATTTTGTATTCATAGCTTTTATTGGCTGAAAAGCAGTCACGTGAAAGTCATTAGTATGAACTGCTGACTTGAAAAACGTGTTCAAACGTGTCCAATCTGGTTTAAACCAGACTTGCGAGTCAATAGTTCTCTTTCGGGTGAATAGTTCACTTGCCGAGTCAATAGTATCTTCCAGATCATTCAAGCGCTTCACTACTAATGTTAATTATATACCATAAGCGCTCAATGACATATAATACAAATTTGAGTTTTATAAGCTAAACATTACAGACAGTGTCGCTTTAACTTTGTTCAAGTTTACCAAGTTGAAGTAATAAGTCTGTAATACATATGATAAAATATATATATATTTTATTTTGTTTATTCATGTTGTTAAAGAAAACATCGTTTCCATATTGAAAATAAATTACTCGGTCAATAATTCCCTTGGATGAATAGTTTTAACCATTGACCTCAACAGAAGTAGATAGTTGTATACTAGAGTCGATTAGAAAGGTTTGTCAAGGTTCAATACATCATATAGCTACCGAGAGGTGTTATTAAAAGCTTCCCGGACATCAGTATTTGATGAAAGACTCAACATGAAATTTGTTTCATAGCAAACAAGAATACATCTTCGGAAGGAGATGCACAATGGAATACAAACAATTTGTCTATAAACAGTAGTTCCATACCTGACGAATAGGAAAATCAGTGCTTCACACACTTCTTGGCAAGTCTGCATAGTGTAATTGCTCCAATTGCCGTTAGTGAAAAAAACGCTTTAATATCGGATGTTTATCTATTAGAACACGATTAAAGTTGTTTCCGGTTTGAATATACATGCCCGTGTCTACGCTGAGGCACACCGAGGTAGAATTTTTGAAATGGACTTACTTTATATATAAATAACTTCAATATCTATAAATTATCAGTCATTGACAAAAAACGTCTTGCTTTAAACCGAAAATTTTGTCAGGAACATGCACTAAAACGCAGAAAATATCATGAAGAAATCCCAAAAAATATCCGGAGTGTAGGTGCGGTGGGTATATGCCACCATACCTCCATGGAAAGAGATTTGCTTCGGTTAAATCCCAGGGCTGGCTACGGGCCTGATCTGGAATTCGAATTCCCGTTTATTGTACAAACTTTGAAAACACGTCGTGTTTGATGTCTTTCTAGGCGCATCATATTCATTTCCAAACTTTTGCGGTATTGTTGATATTTTAGGTTTTCCATAATTTGTCTGCATTAAATATCGGAGCCCCTGGGCGGGGCCAAATGTGATCACAGGGTCATTGTTTTTACCCATTAATTTCAGCACCATAAGACAATGCGAGAGTCAAAATATCAGAACTACAGCCAAGCAGATGATCTTTCATGGCATGTACAAGTAGTACATGAAGTGTAATATATACAGATCGCAGCCTTACACAGATTTTAACATACACAGATTGTTACATACACAGATTGCAGCCTTACCCAGATTGTAACATACACAGATCGCAGCCTTACACAGATTGTAACATACACAGATTGTAACATACACAGATCGCAGCCTTACCCAGATTGTTACATACACAGATCGCAGCCTTACACATATTGTAACATACACAGATTGTCACATACAAAGATCGCAGCCTTACCCAGATTGTAACATACACAGATCGCAGCCTTACACATATTGTAACATACACATATTGTAACATACACAGATCTCAGCCTTACAAAACACGTAAGTTAGCAACAAGTACAAACAAGCAACGGACCGAAACTAATTAAAAATCATAAACGTTGCGTTTTCAAATCTACTACTAAACACATGATTGGAATGTAATGAGAGAGATTTGATAAACACAAACGAGTTGGCATGCTATTATCGCATGAATCAAATGCTGAATTATTATCCAAATTAATAATTTGCATCAACTGTATTAGAGCTTAACTAATTTGTCTATATAATACTATTTAAATACAATACTCTTCAAACGCGTAAACACACACAATAAAAACAACACAAACAACAACAACAACCCCCACCCCAAACAACAACAACAACAACAAAACAACGCAGAACAAAAGAAAAGAAAGAAAAAAAGAACAACAATCCCTCTCCCTCCCACCCCACAAAAAAAACACCACCCCCACCCCCACACCCTCCATCCGAGTTTTCGTGTTATAATCAATGGCGATGGATTCTAACAATCACGTTATCTAGACGTCTTTTAACCACAAACAAGACAGAACTGAAAAGGCAATGTAAACAACCAAAACGGACAAAACATATGTTTTCCAAAATAGTGGGTCCGTAAAATAGTGGGTCCGTGAAATAGTGGGTCCGTGGTGGAACTAGAAGATACCCTTCATTATTGTATACTTTCATATTGTCCGACTGACTTTATATTGGGGTCAGTGTTCAATATTCTACGATACTGCACACCTTGATATTGCACCCGAAGTTTTTCACGCGGTTTCCAAGTGCCGTAAAATAAACGAGTACCATTTGTTTTGTAGAACAAGATTTTGAAGATTTTGACACTTTTGGCAATGCTGCATGTGATGGCTCTTTGAAATAAATATTGCCAAATTGTTTAAAACTGTATGGTAGACTATAATTCTATATAATATTTGCATACAACAATATGAAAGTATTCCATAACAAGGAGCATTTGTATGCAAAAATAATTACTTGAAACTCGAAAGCTCGTCACCTCCGCCAAATGAATACGTTCCAAGTAATATTTCTCCATACAAATGAAATAACATATACAATACATGTAGGCAGCAAGCAAAAGTTCGTCTCGGTTATTTATCGATTTTAAAATGTGTTGTATTACTCCTTCCCACGCGAACTGATATACTAGGATGCAAATCGAAGAGACTGGAATTAAACAATACATTTTTAGTTTTTGAAATTTGTCTCATTCTGTTACACATTTTCTAGTTTTAAATACAGCCCCTACCAAAGCAAACCATTCGTTTTAAAAGGAAAATTTATTATAAATAATAATAATTTACCGGTACTGCAAGTCGTTCCAATAAAGCCGGAAGCACACGTGCATGTATAACTTGATGCGGTTGAGGCGCATGTTCCCGAATTTAGGCATGGATTTGGTGAACAGAAATTGGCTGCAACAGAGAAAAGATGAACAGATTTGTATCTTGCTAGATATAATGACAGGCCTGTTACAAATGCAATGCTTTAATTATTCTGGTACGTGAAAATTCTTTGATAATATACCTATCTATGTTACAAATGAAACTATTGACGGCACAGTTAATTATCAATGCCATTAACTTCGTTTAACCTAATTTGTGCTATATTTACCATTAAGTTTAATATTTACTTGTACATAGACAATATGAATGTCTGTCTATTTAATCGGCTGGTATGCAACATGATATTATTAGATATGCTTCCTTAAGTTTTGTATTCTAGAGAACAATAAGACGTTACATATTTGATTATATCAATTTGATTTGCTATCAAGTTTAATAGACGGGGCTTAGAAAACTAAGAATGGCAAGGCTATGTCGAGCCATTCTGGGTTTTCGTGTCGAGCCTCATAAACTTAATAGTAGAAGGCACTGACATAATATTCTTTTTATCATTTAGCTCATCCACAAGTTCTGTTCCAAGGCGGTAGCCCTATTGTCAACCCTTTTTGTGTTTGTGATGTCGTTTGCATTTATTATTGCTTTTGCCTTCTTGTTTGTCTGTTTGCGTGTTTGTTTCTGTGTTTTGTGGTTTACTGTCCTCCTTGAATGCTACTTTCCCTGTCCGATCTTTTTATATTTCTCTTCATTAATTTCATCACTGAAGTTGTGCCTCTGTGGTGTATAGTGAAACAAAAGTTTCCCTGCCTTATTTGTGATACAAAATACACATTTCGATTGCTTGTTGTTATTATTTACTTTAATTCATCCGAGTGATATATTGGGCATATTTATAAGTGTTTGTTTGAGATGTTTAATTATAATTGACATAGAAAGTATTTAACATAAGTAAAAATGGGGGTAAATCTATCCGTGACGTCAAAATAGATTTTTTTCTTATATGATAATTAGACCATGGGCTACTTAACTTTTCGGTACCAACTCAGCTGACAAATTTTAAATGCTACCACCTTCTAGATATAAGTAAAAAAGAAATAGCCAGGATAGGTTTTCTGAAACGGTAGCTTAACACATTATTTTTGGGCAAAAACTTGCAAAATTGAATTGAATGTTGTTTAACGGCTCATCAACACAGTATAGGTTATTTAGAGCCGACCCAGAGAGAGGGGAAGGTTACATAGGAATCCGGGAACCGTGCCCTACTCTTATTATCTAACGAAAATCGCTAAAAACTGGAATCAATTTTAAAATATTATTATCATGCAATATTAGGGAGTTGAAGCTTCTGGAAGTTGTCTGTTATATTCATATAAATAAACATAATAGTTGAAATAAGCAAAATGTATACAGTTTGCCATTTTGGGGGATAATCAGCTAAAAAAAGCATACAAACCGCTGATTTTTGGAATACTTATAAAAAAAATATTGACATTTCCAATTAAACAAAATAGAAGTTTTTAAAGTGTTTTCATTTATCTAAAGATATCCTGAGATATAGATAAAATTCTGAAGGTCAGAGATTTGGAAAAACTGGGATATTTTGTGCCAAAAGTTGCAAATTTGAACCAAAATCACTAAAAACGGGATTACTGTTAAAAATATAATTCTCATTACAATATAAGCAGATTGAAAGTCCTTAAAGTTGTCTGTTATATACATGTTCAAGAAAACAAATAATTATTTTGAAAGAATAAAATATATAAATCTTGAAATTTTGTGGTGTAAAGGATCAGAGATTTGAAAACGTCATTTCTTTTGGCCCAGAATATCGAAATTTAAACCAAAACTGCCCAAAATTGGACTATTTAAAATACAATTGTATTGCAATATAAGGGAGTTGAATGTTCCTTAAACATTATATTATACTAATTTACATGGGAAAAAAGTTTGGAATAAACAAAGTTTATCTTGACTTTTTTGGAGAAAATCTACAAAAATAAAGTATAAAATAAAAGATTTTTGGATATTTATTTATACAAAACAATGTTTTTTACGAAAATGTAAATAAAGATGTATTAAGGTACAGACAAAAAGTTCCGAAGTAACTTGAAAACTGAAAATACAATTTACGAACATTTTAATATTTAAAAATAATTTCTTTTGAAATGAAATGGAGCTGAAGGTCTTTAAACTTTTCTTATTATGTTCGTGTATATGGAAAAAAAATGAGCGAACACAACAAAGAAAAATAGCTGAAAAAAAAGAAGTGCGCATATAAAATCGATTCAAGCTAACCAGTGGGCCTTTTTGCCTACTGACCGTTCCAAGTTGGTAACCCTTTTCTTTTGTTTTTTGTCTCTTTCATTGTATTTTCAAGTCCTTGTTTGCAGTATAGTGCGGACCTACGATGCCTTTGCGCTCGGACGCTGTGGTTTCTATAGGACCCTATACCTTATTTTTGCATGAATATCATGTATTTGTAACTAAACTCAGACTCACAAATTGCATATGTAAATGCCACTGTAGTATTTCTTTTATTAAACAATTGCAAACAACTATATAGCCAATTAACAGAACCGAGAGAAGTGCAATTCAGAAATAAACTTAGTTTTAAAGAAAACTCAACCTGGAAAATAATATACGTCTCAAAGCTATTGTAAGAGACAATCGTGATATTAACATCTTTAACAGAATACTATGTTTTCATCTGCTGAATGTTGACGCATGTTAACTTTCTGAATCTGGTATACATGCTACAACTAACTCCCCTGCATTCACAACATGTTACAATACAGGGAAGTCTATGTTTTCTGAAAGTACAGCGTAAAATAAGTTTCGCAAGATAATTTGATAACATTTCGAAATTATAAAGGAACAGGTGGGTCATCTGTTATAACAGGCCTTATAACAAAGTACAAGTGTACCATCCCTATTCTAAAGGTATCTTAGACTTTCCGAGGTCCTTGTTTGCACGATGTGGTATGCACGCAAATGTTGTACTGCTGCTGCTGCTTATGTATGGGGAATACTGCTCATCAAGACCAGTTGAATCCACAACGCTATAGGATCGACATACAATAAGCCGTTGTAATGAGACACTGAATTATTATTAACTGATATCCAGTTGATAATTATTCCAGGGTCTCATTACAACGGCTTCTTGTATCCACATCCTACTGCGTTGTGGATTGGATTGGAAAATCTCATCATAAGTTTTTACTATAGACTGTGCACATTTAGACAACCTTCTGTTTAAAATATTATTTAACTACCGTCTTTCAAAAACATGTCTTTCAGGATGCTCTGTCCTATTACCTTAGCGGTATCTAGATAATACTTTTCTTTCAGCAATCATATACACAAACTACTTTGTAAATCAGTTGTTTTCGTTTAAGAAGATTTCCTACTCCCAAGAACTGAAGCAAAGATTCTTTCAAACCTCTTTGCAACATTGCCTTTATATCTACCCTGTGTTAACTTACATCACGTGTAACACCCGTTAGCTGCTGTATATTTAAGAACTACTGATCTGCAATCTTTATATAAAAACAACCTCCAAAATGGATGGGGTATGGTCAAGTGAAATGTTCAACCAAATGCATACTTTAGGCATGAGCAATGTCAACCATAATGTACATGACCGTAATTCAATATTATTTACGTGAACATTATATCAGAAAGAATACTTATATTGCTGAAATTGTGCCCTTTATATCCGAAAAGTATGACGCAATTTTATTCAAAGTATTTTGTGTTCTTTTTAATGTCATATAAAATGTTCAATTTATCCAGGGAGAGCAGATACAATAAAATATAAATAAATTTCTCTGTAACACAAAAATTATAACCGGCAACTATATGTGTGGATGGATGTGTTAAACAGAACTGAATGACTATTTTGCATAGAAACATTGCAAAACAAAACCAATTGATCATTAGCATGTATATAGTCGAACAAATATGGTCCAAACCAAATAACAAATCTTATAAACAGCTCATCCGAAAGTTTCACCACACCATATGTTTCAGTTTACAATGTAATTGCACGTTTTTCATGTGTATCACTTGTGTATTGAAGGTACATGGAATATAAAAATATTTTTCTTTTTTTAACAGTGGTGTACTTTTACTATTATGCTAAATACATTTTCAGTGTGAAGGTTAATTTAACATTAGTATATAATTCAATGATGGAATCAAGGGCATATAATCACATAGGATTTTTCATATGTTAAATAACTAACTAAAAGAGTGTTCCACAGAACACTTGTGTAGGCAGTCATGTGCTTATTTAACGTTATGAGCTAGGTCAGGTTGCAGGTAAACGTTTAATGGAAAGAGTCATATCTTTGCCGAAATGAAAGACAAAGTTATTAGACATGTGTAACGACTTTTCTTGGGGTGAGATAAAGATGTTTATGAAGTTTCATGAACATAGGTTAAATACTTTTTAAGCTATGACCATTTTCAGGTTGCAGGTTTCAGCGTAACGAAGAGACGGGCAAAGACGACGAATGAAGACTGACTAAACGATCACTACCTGTCTGCCATGCTACGAAGGTGACACAAAGACAAATAGTTTTTTTAATGTTAGCTCAATATTTTTAATTAAAAACTTTAAAGTATACTTTATTATCTCCCTTTATAGCAACACCTTTATTACGGAGAGGTAACACGTTTATATTATTTCGTATTGTGTCGTATATATAGAATCTGAAAAACTTTATTCACATGTAATTTGCTTAAAAAGGATAAATATATTCTAATATGTTTGGTTATCTTTACCTTCTTTCGATATAATGTGCGTTTCATGATTAAAATGGTTAAATGTGTGCTCCCTTATGTTTTTATACGTTTTAAGGAGGATTGAACTATTGAACATACTTTAACATGACTTAGGTAACCATTTTGAATGCAATCAAATACACACACAAAAAATTGGTGGAGTTAATCCATGCCATATATCAATTTAGAATTACTTTTTTAAAAATTACGTCCCTTTATAAAACAATAGTTTTACACACTTAAGCTACCGAACTAAAAATTCTATCCTGCTTTAAAAGAAGCGTAAGATATTGACCTTTCCGAAAATGCATATTAGAATTTGCCAGCTCGAGTGGTACCAATATGTAAAAATTTGGGTAGCAGCCCACGGCCTAAATAGCCTCCTGTTTGTTATGGTACTTTTCGACCGGCGGACGCTCGATCGTGTCATTATATGTGTTTTAAAGATGTATACGGAGAAAAATGCTCGTTTTTGTTTCTTGACAGACATCATTCCCCTATAAAAAGAAGGAGTATACTTAATATGATCTGATACACATATTTAGATTATATAATTGGGCGTTTTTTACTATTTTTATTTTCGTTATTCTACCATAGGTTTAAATATATTATTGGTGCAATATAATCAAGATTCAGAGATTAAAACATAGTAAATTAAATTTATATTTAAAAGCAATAAGCTCTGAATTATTCAAATACGTAATAAGAATGACTAACATATATGCAAGTTAGGCAGACTATAACGTCACGACACGACGTTTAAAAAACAAAACAAGATTGCCATGTATCCCTTTAAGATAAATTTAATTTACCTGTTACTGATAGTGTGACGCTGACAGTAACAGGGTTCGTGCCGTCTGTTGCTGTCACTGTCAGTGTGTAGCTAGGTGTTGTGGTAGAGTCTACGTTCGCGGGCGTTCCCACTGTTATCGCACCTCCAACCATGGAGAACGTAATGGGAGTGTTCCCAGCTAAAATGTGAAAGATAAATCGTAAACGCTTATTATTAGCGAAAACAAACATAATGTAAAGAAACCAAATACTAAGCGCAAAAAGTATCTAAGCACGACATTAAAAAGCCGAAATAACGAACATCTAATAATATAACAATCTTTCATGGGTATCCGGTGAAGATAGGGAATTCCAACCCGAGGTATACGTGTTTTCATCGGAACCGAGGCTCTGCCGAGGTTCCGATTAAAACACTTATACCGAGGGTTGGAATTCTCTATCTGAACCGAATACTCATGATAGATTCTTTTTCTTGCATATCAGAGAAATGTTGTGCGTTGACGCCGCCAACTATTAACCTTTTGGCATGTTTTCCTGCATACCGGATGTTGACGCACGTGTATTTTATCTCGACCCTAGGGTGAGATGGAAATATCTAGCCACTGTAAATTGACGGATATCCTTGTCCGGTATGCAAGAACAACGAATCCCACAGCGGTGAAGGACAAGTGATTTCAAGTCAGAGTCTCTCAAACACTCGGCCACGGGCGGCCATATTGGTGCGAAGAATCAACATCCCGGTAGGAATATAACAGTCCTTGTTGCTTCAAAATTATGAATTATGTTTGAATTTCTGTCATTGAAATTTGTTTAGATGAAAACTTGGAATATTCCTGTGGCATTACAGATAAACATATTTATATGCCGAAAGTAAAAAGATAAGCTATTTATTAAATAGTGTATTATTATATAAAACGTCCTGTTTATTATACATAAATAAACATCTTTGATTAACTTTGTACACAATTCGTTAAATGATCCAGCTAGGACAATTAAGGTTAGCGTAAAATGTTTTACGCCCACATATGTTTAAAAGTTTGCCTACCTAACGATTCATTTCTTCAAAACTGGAATAGAAACTTTCAGACATTTAGCAAATGCATTAACTGTCGCATTTATCAACGTTATGTTTTGAAAAATAACAATATTTTACCAACATGTTTAGCCAATACCCTCATATAAACCAAACATAGAAAATTGAGAAAGTCAGAATCAAGGGTATTACATCTATCAATATTTAATAAAAACCTTATAATATCTCATGCCTGTGACATGAGCGATATACACTTACTTGTTATACTATAGGTGACACAGTGACATCAGCGATATACACTTACTTGTTATACTAAAGGTGACACAGTGACATCAGCGATATACTCTTACCTGTTATACTATAGGTGACACAGTGACATCAGCGATATACACTTACTTGTTATACTATAGGTGACACAGTGACATCAGCGATATACACTTACTTGTTATACTAAAGGTGACACAGTGACATCAGCGATATACTCTTACCTGTTATAATATAGGTGACACAGTGACATCAGCGATATACACTTACTTGTTATACTATAGGTGACACAGTGACATCAGCGATATACACTTACTTGTTATACTAAAGGTGACACAGTGACATCAGCGATATACTCTTACCTGTTATACTATAGGTGACACTGCCCTTGACATCAGAATGAATGAGAGAATGGTGTTTTACGACACGTCGACACACAAAAAGGTCATAGTGTGCGCAAAACTGACGAGTAATAAAATAAATGAAAAAAATAAGTTATTAAAACTATTGTAAAATATATAGGTAAAACTATTTACAAATACGAGATGGTATGGAAAAAATACTAATTATATATATGCAGCTAAATCAGAGCCCGTCAACGGGGGTGTAAAAACGTAAATACAAACATGAACATATTACAACGTATCATACAGTCTGAATTATTTCAAGAAATCTAAAAAAGTCTGAAATCAATTTTATCAAACAACTCTTTCATACCAGTAGCTTGGTAGTGCCTTTGTCGCATAGGATTAAATTCTACACAATCTAATAATATATGTTTGATAGTTAACGGTGCAAAACAGGTTATGCACTCCGGCAAAGTTCGTCTCGACGAATGGCTCTACTAGAAGGACGCCACTCACCAAGTAACGGTTAAATTGAATGCAGTTTATGGTTGACAAATCCAAAGCGGATTGCCAAGAGTCATGAATATATTGGTTTAAATGACATTTACAATCGGTATAAGGTAACTATGCAGATATAATGCTGCCTTAGTAGTGCTATCAGCTCTAGCATTACCTCGTAGTCCTACATGACCCGGAAGCCAGCAGAATACGATAACATTATTAAGTATCAGAGAATTGTATTTTTCTATAAGATGAAGCACAACTGGGTTATCATATTTTAGATTTCCCAGAGCATTAAGAGATGAAAGAGTGTCAGAAAAGTTAACAAAATGGGTATTGTCAGATTCCTGTACATTTGCCTTAAGTTCAGCTAAAAATATGGAGGCCTTGTCATGCAGGCAGCGCTTTATAATGTGTGTGTTAATAACAGCTACTGCAACCACCTTATCTCCATCTTTAGAACCATGAGTATAAATGTGTTGATAATTACTGTATTTCAGTTTAATTACATTAAATTTGCTTTTAAAGAGAGTAAGGTCTGTACCAGACTTGTTTTTTGTTACAAAGATCATCAATTATTGTTGGTGTTTCTGAAGTCCACGGTAGTGTCTGTATCACTTTGTACTTTGCAATCAAATTCTGGTCAATTTCGTGATCTCCTAATTCCGGATTAATACGGAGACCAACAGGACGAATGGCCTTCGGTTTTTGATCACAGAGAGGTTATAATTAAGATTAACAACAGTATCAAAAGTTGGGTTTGATGGGTTTGATTTCAGTTAAATTGAATATTGAAGGGCTAACCTTTTCTCGTCTATGATATAGAGACGGTTCATTATCTTCAGCATACAGACTTTCGGCTGGTGATGTACGAAAGGCTCCTAAGGCCAGTCGTAATCCCCGGTTATATATATGATCACGCATCTGTAAGTAAGACACTAAGATCCAGATATTACTGAGCCACAGTCCAGGTTGGATCTGATAATATATCTATAAAAGTAAGTTTAAAAATCGAACAGGAAATGCAGCTTTCACAGAAAACAGTAAACCCCAAAATACGCAAATAGACAAACAAGAATGGCAATAGTAATAATAAAGGCATATGAGGTCACAAACACACAAAGGGTTGGCAGTAGGGCTACCGCCTTGGAACGGTCAGTGGCAAAAAGGCCGCTGGGGTTTAAATCAGGTTCTAGGGTACACCAAACCTCACACTTACCCAACTGTCATCACAATTAAACGGGACAGTGTAAATAAAGAAATCCCTGCCATGAACTATTCTATAAGTCGTAAGAGTACTTTTCGATCAGCTCCCCAATTAGTGTTTGCGACATCTTTAAGTAAGTTAAGAGCTTGAAGGTATTTGACTTTCAGTTACTTAATGTGTGGTATAAAGGTTAACTTACGGTCCAATATAAGACCAAGATATTTCGTCTCGTCCACTACTGGGACTGCTGATCCATCCCGTGTAAGATGAGGGTCAACAGACCAAGTCTGGAGTTTATTGAGACATTGTTGTAATAGTCTCTCAATAGTGTTCATACTCTTTGCACGATAACATATGACAACGTCTGCAACATATAGACAACACTCCACACCAGGAGTAATACATTTGAAAATACTGTTAATTTTATTATTAAAAAGAGTAACTGATAGCCCTGTGGGATACCCATCTCCTCTTCAGGAACATCAGATACCGTTGTACCCACTAGGATACGAAACAGTCTATCATCTAAAATATTTAATATAAAAATGGGAAAGACCTCTAAGGCCAAGGTCATACAGATCATTCATGATACCCTATTTCCATGCGGTATCATATGCTTTCTCTAAGTCGGAAAATGCACCAACCATGTGTTCTTTCTTAATGAAAGCTTCCCTAATAACCGCTTCAAATCGAATGAGATTGTCGTACCTCTTTGGCGTCTGAATCCACGTTGATACTTTGTTACCTGTTTGTTGGACTCCAAGAACCAGACGAGGCGTTCAGTTATCATTCGTTCTATGGTTTTACAAATAAAACTCGTTAAAGCGATGGGGCGATAATTTATGGGGTTCGTATGGTCCTTTCCTAGTTTAAGGAGTGGGATAATATAGCTTCCTTCCAACAGGCAGGGAAGTTTCCAGTTACCCATACCTTATTAAATATACTGAGTAGGGTAGACAGGTATGATTCAGGTAAATGCTCGTAGTTCAGAAAGGGAGAATAGTTAATTACATTTTTCTAGATTCTCTGATTTAAAGTTTGATTTCTTGATTTGATTTAAACATATTGTATTGCCAATACTTTTTACATACAGAATAATATCCACATATGTACATTAGAAATATTATAATGACAAAAAGGTCGGGTTACAAGTTCAACCAACATTAGTTTAAACCCTTCCCAGGAATTTCTTCCTTTCTGCTTTATGCCTGTATCGAAACAAATGTGAGCAGTTAGCCGGAGAACAATGTTTTGAAAAGGCTTCTGCCAAAGAATTAACTATATCTTTAGTAGATGTAGCATCCTCATTACAAGTCTTTCAGTGATTTACCGAACAAGCATTACCCTTAACGCTTATCTTGCGGACCATAGCCCATGTCTTCTTCAGGGATGAGCCAGAGTTCAGCCTAGAGACATAGGATCTCTATGATTTCCTCTTGCTATCCTTAATTGTACGACGGGCTTTTTTGCACGGACAATCTTAAGGTTGTTCAAATTATCTATACGCAGTTGCAAAAAAAAGTGGAATTTTGTTTAGATTTAATTGTATAAAGTTGTTTTAGAATTAAATTGACGAATTCCAAGATGAATATGCAATGTTTGGTACCAAAAAATGTATCATTCCATTGCCAATATCATGTTGTCATGTCGAATCATAAAGGGACTGTCGCTTGATAAGAGGATAGAGTGTAAAATAACATGTTCAATGTGTCCACTTTCTTTTGCAACTGAGTATATACGATCTTTGACTGCCTTCTTGCAGTCACAGTCATACCATGGTGTATTTGGGCATTTTGTATTTGCCGAGGTTTTTGGCCGAAGGCTTTAACTATTCCACACAAAGAGACTGGAAAGTATCCCAGTCAGATTTGCAGAGTTTCCAACGCTGTGTTGGGCCGGTATTTTCTAGAAAGATGGGGAATTGATTACTCCCAAATACGTCGTCATCAACACTCAACGAAAAATCCAACAAGATAGTTGGGTCACAAACTATTAGCTCGATTGAAGAACGAGAGCCCGTACCAGGATGTAAATATGTGAATGAGTACGCAATTTGTGAAAAACTTTCCTGCCCTTTTCATTTATTATTTTTACAACCCCCATATACAATGGTGGACATTAAAATCACCTAAAAGTATAAAAGGTAACGGTAATTGAGCAATTAGGTCATCAAGGTCTTTAGGATCGAGTGGTGAACTAGGAGATAGGTATAAAGAACATAGCGTAATGACTCTGTGCATCGTTACACGGATTGCAACAGACTGTAAACGTGTTTTCAGTGTAATGTATTGCCCCTAGATTTAGGAGAATGATTAGGAGATTCGTTAGGCCGTGACATCTCCACTGATGATTGACCTCACTGGAAGGAGACGTCTGAAGAGGTAGTAGAACTACATTATCAGGAGAGGATGGTGGTGGCAGCAGTGTATCTAGGCCTCCGAAGTCTCTATGAGCTGCTCGAACTTGTTATGTAACTCAACAGGGCTGTTAGACTCGTTTGGCTGTTCCTTGGTTGAAGTATTAAGCTTCTCAACCGATGAGGCACTAAGGTTCTCAACTGAGGAAGCATTAAGGTTCTCAGTCGAAAAAGTACTTGTCTTCTCATTGTGTGGAGTTGATTGGTTGTTGGTATTGCCAGAGTTTTTCCAGTTTGTTTTCGATTTAAATGAAATAGTTTGTTGAGCAAAACTAAGTATTGGTTTAGTAAGTTGTATTTGTTTATCGTTGTTTTGGGTTTATACTAAGCAAACTTGTTTTTGCTGGCTGTATTTCATATTGTGTGCTTGCATCCCTGCATTGTGTGTGAGCTGTTGTGATTTTGATAATAGAAGCATTATATGTAGGATACCAGATGTTATAGTTTTTATTCTATTAATTTTCTTTTCTTGCTTCTGGGAAAGAAATATTTTTTGTATATTTTATTAAGAAATATAAAAAGATCGGACAGGAAAAGTAGTATTCAAGGAGGACAGTCAACCACAAAACACAGCAATAAACACGCAAACAGACAAACAAGAAGGCAAAAGCAATAATAAATGCAAACGACATCACAAACACAAAAGGATTGACAATAGGGCTACCGCCTTGGAACGGTCAGTGGCAAAGTAGGCCACTGGGGGTTTAAACCGGTTCTAGCGTCTTTTTCTTTTTCTGTATTTTTCGCAATTTGTTGAATTTGAATGGTGTCCCAACCCGCAGTTGGTACATTTTAGCGGGTTTGGACAATCTGGCTCATTATTATTGTATGCAGGCTCATTACACCTGCCAAAACGTTCCTCCCTTGTACACCACGACAGGTGGTGGCCAAAGGCTTGACAGTTGTAGCAACGTAGTGGATTTGAGACGTAGACATCAAGATGTAGCTGCAGATATGCCACCTTTATTGAATTTGTTTAACATTTCAAACAACGGAATTAACAGTTTTTTGAATGACAAAAGGTGATATATCTGTTACTGTTTCTTCTCCGTTTTCCGATTCGATAACGAGAAAACGAGGAATGGTTTGATTGTTTAGTTGTTCCTCAGTATCAGATTAATTTTCTGTTTTTACCTATGCCATTGTAAGTAGTCTGTGCGTTTTGAGATACCATGATGGGCGTAAAAAATTCATCTTCCACGCTTCCCACCCACCCCGGAATCCAACAAGGGGACATTTGCTGTGCATATTCAACAGTCAAACTGCAAAGAATACGTAGAATGTATACTCATATAAAAACAATGCATCAGACCTCCCATAACACACGGTGGTCATAAAAATCTGACTAAAAAGCCAATGAGCCGCACAATAACATTCACCTAAAATAAAGACATATAGCGTTTATCAGTACATGATTAGCCCATCAGTCACCAGTAGTAGCCAATCAGTATAAGACACTCTCTAAATGGCATGTAAGGAAAGTATAAGGACAGGATATAAAAGTTAAACGCTAAAAATAACTTATTTATATGGTTGAATAAGGTCCCAAACAGCCGACGTGACAAACCGATTGATCAGATCGGGCCCATCTGACCTCCCGTTTAGTTGAAGTGTGGACCAAAGTGGTGTGTTTTAACGTGGAGATAACTACCAAAGCTTCACATCACTCAATCACCAGGATTCCTTCCTCGAATGACACGGGTTGCCACCCACGGCCAACAGTTAGGTTACTTTTCTGGGGTGAGGGATAGGGATGGGGGGGGGGGGGGGGGGGTGGGGGGGGTCCCTCTCCCTCTGCTAAGTAACGAGCAGTCGGTCGATTCCTATCACCAGAAACACCACCGACTGGGGGAGGGGAGCATATGACATCAGCGATGTTATATACTATATGCACTGTCTCTGACATCATCGTTATACATTTACCTGTTATACTATATGTTACACTGTCTGTAATATCAGCATTATGCACGTACCTGTTATACTATAGGTGACACTGTCTGTGATATCAGCGATATACACGTACCTGTTATACTATAGGTGACACTGGCTGAGATATCAGCGTTATACACTTACTTTTTATACTATAGGTGACACTGGCTGAGATATCAGCAATATAAACATACCTGTTACATTATAAGTGACACTGGCTGTGATATCAGCGATATACACTTCACTGTCTGTGATATCAGCTATATACACTGACCTGTTACACTATAGGTGACACTGGCTGTGATATCAGCAATATACACTTACCTGTTATACTATAGGCGATACTGGCTGTGATATCAGCGATATACACTTACCTGTTGTACTATAGGCGATACTGGCTTTGATACCTGTTACACTATAGGTGACACTGGCTGTGATATCAGCCATATACACTTACCTGTTATACTATAGGCGATACTGGCTGTGCTATCAGCGTCAGTGGCTATAACTGTGAGAACAGTATCTCCTACAAATGATAGAAATAAAACAATAATAATTGAAAATTAAGACAAATGTTGTTTCATTTTCTGTAGTTAAAGTAGCTATTCCGCCAAAACACCCAAATTTAGAAATTAACATATTTTGAGAATCCAAAGTCTAGATACAATATAAACAGCCTAAACCAGCAAGGCCAAACCCCGAAACTGGAACGTCGAATTAAGAGTTACCGATTCAAAATTCATTTTACACATATTCAACCACGGTTATTTTAAGAACCCGTAAATATTTTTTTTAATCAGTGCTTATACATTATTATAGGACGAGAACACCTTGATAAACGGTTTTGTATTATAATTTGACCGTTATTTGGCGGGTTAGATTCTTTGAGCATTCTTATCAAATAAGATGAACTTTTATAACATGTAGATGGTGTCTTTAACTCCCAGCGGATTTATGTTCAAAATGAATCTGAAATATTTGAAACTCTATCTTTATCAAATGTTCTTTAAGATTCTTGTATTGTCTTTGTAAATCATATTGAATCACATTAAAATATATAGGAATTTGACAGTAATAGAACTAACATGTTTTTAAGTATTTTTACACATCTTTACTGACATACCAATCTAGGCCCCCACCAGACGATGGATGACATACAGTTTAACTGGCAAGAGCGTTATGGCCTGAATCCACCACAAAGCCACTGGTTCAGACAATATTCCATCAGCCATCTTCCAGCTAGCAGCAGAAGAATTACATCCACTCCTGACAAGATTTAACCAATTCGCAACTATGGTGAAGTACCCAAAGACTGGAAGCACTAGTAGTCCCCGTTATGAGGAAGGAAGAAAAACACATGCCATCAAATTATCGGCCAGTCTCACTCACATCCATCATCTGTAATGTCCTCGAGCCCATAGTACAAAGCTTAGTTATGCGCTTTTTCGACGCATTAAATCACTTTCACAAAGACGTAATAGAGTTGCCGCACCAAACGCTCATGTGAGACCCAACTTATCAGGACCATCCAGTCGAAAGCCAGCAGCTTGACTCCAAGGCAAAGGCCAGGTGCCCATAATACTCCTGGATTTCGCCAAGGATTTTCACATCGTCTATTATACAAACTACGGCTTCAGAGACAACACACTGATGTGGTTAAATTCGTTCCTCCGACGTCGGAAACAGCTAGTCCTCCTAGAAGGCGAAACGTCATTACAGACATACTTACTCTCCGGCGTTCCTCAGGTTATAGTCCTTGGCACGCTAGCGTATATAAAAATGACCTCTCAGAGTATGCAACATAATCAGACAAGGGACATTTTGCCGATGACAGCATGTTATTCCGCCACATCAGGAATCAGCAAGACACCAACCTGATCCAAAAAGACCAGACAGTCTTTGAATGTGGGAAAAGGACTGGCAGATGCATTTCCGGAAAAAATTACTGTTATTAGAATTTGCCCTAATCGAAGAAACATCATCGATACAAAATACTCGCTCAATGACCATGTACTCTCTATACAACTGGGGATCACCCCCAGTGAAGACCTGAGTTGGAAAAAAAACACATCAGCGCCACAGCTGCCAAAGCCAACCGAACACTAGGTTTCATTAGACGCAACCTCACAGACTGAACTAAGGACGTCAAGACGGCTGCAGACACAAAACCACCCACCCCTCGAACAGCCTCGACATTCTGGGAAATCCACACGGTGGCCGAAGCACACACGCTAGAACAGGTTCAACGGAAAGCCGCCTGGTTCATCCACAACATTTACGACGACCCCACTCCTGGCTACGTCACAGTCATGGTGAAAGACATAGGATGGGGCTCTCTGCAACACAGTAAATATCTTTTCAGACTGACGATAGTGTTCAAAGCCCAGACTGGCATAGTTGCGGTAACCACATATGATATATTGAGAGCCAGTGACAGCTGAACTAGATGTTCAAACAGACTCTACCTGATGGATCATGTAGCTGCACATTCTCCTTCTTTACACGAACAATCAGGGTATGGAACCTACTACCCATTAGACTGATTATATATTGGTACTAAAGGAGTTCAGGGCCGGAATCACCAACATTCCCGAGCCCTCATTATATCCCAACAGCATGTGTACAGCTTTATCAAGCGGTCCCGTTTTTTTATTAGTTTTACAGGTATTAGACAATCTACTGGAATAGTTTCAGGATAACATGTTTAAATACACTTTGTTTCATTCACTTTTCCATTTCCATACACTAATTATAAACAATTCATTAATCCTCTGTTGTCAAAACACTAATCCTTTTCAAAATGTTCACTGACCATTCACTGAACAATGGTCACGTGTATTGGAACACTAATGTTGTGCTCATAGCAAAGGAATATTGAGAAATATAGAATGTGATTTTATAAACGGTATTAGCTCTACTGGCCTTTAGTAGGGCTTATGCCATGGTATTTTGTCCGTCGTCCGTTAACTTTGTGATGTCAACACTCTAGCATCTTCATTTTTCGTCCGATCTTTACTAGTTTTTACCGGATTGATAATATCTATGAAAGCTCGGACGATCTGACCAGTAAAACTGGGGTTATTGCCATGAATTAACGAAAAAAGCTATAGTTTGTCTTGCCAATACTCTAGCGCCTCTGTTTTGCATCCTACCTTCAACAAACATTGCCAGCTTGTTGATATTGATGAAAGCTCGGTCAGATACGAAAAGCAGCCTGATCGGACCAGTAACACCGAAGTTATGGCCGTTGACTTATTGAAAAATGTGTTAACACTCTATCACCTTCATTTTTCATCCGATCTTTACCAAACTTTACCAGATTGTTTTGATAAGGCCTTCATTTTGCCATATTTTAGCAAGTCTTTGCAAACCTTATGATCAGTACCAAGCCTAATTGTGCATATTGTCACCTTGTTCTAGTTGAATTATTTTTGGTGGAGGTATGGCCCTTTAAAGGTTTTAATACACATACAATATATGGACTAGTTCTGCTGAACCCCTGGCCGAATATCAACCAACGAATCTTGGCAAGGATGATCAGTATCAAGCCTAGTTGTGCATATCATCACAGTGTTCCGGCTGAATGATTTTTGGTAGAGTTATGGCCCTTTAAATGTTTTACTACCCAAACATTGTCCGGACTATTTCTCCTGACCCCCTGGCCGGCTATTTCTCCTGACCCCCTGGCCGGATTTCAGAGAAACTTTGCAGAGATGACCAGTACTAAGCCTAGTTATGCATATCATCAACGTGTTCCGGTTGAATTATTTTTGTCGGAGTTATGGCCCTTTATATGTTTTGATACAGAAACATTGTCCGGACTAGTTCTGCTGAACCACTTGCCGAATTTCAAAGTTTTGACCCTTTAAATGTTCTACTACACTAACATTGTACAAACTAGTTCTGAACTTCTGGCTGGATTTCAACGAAATTGGGCAGGAATGATCAGTACCAAGCCTAATTGCGCGAGTCATTGCCACGTTCCGGTTTAATGATTTTTGACAGAGTTATACACAAGCTTTATCCGGACAAGTTTTTCCGAACCTCTGGTTGGATTTCAATGAAACTTGGCAGGAATGATCAGTCCCAAGCCTAGTTGTGCATATCTTTGTCGTGTTCCAGTTGAATGATATTTGCTGGAGTTGTGGCTCCTTAAAACGTTTTAATACACAAACTGTGTCCGGACTAGTTCTCCTCAACCCCCATTAGGCTTTCAAAAGAAACTTGATTGCGTATATCATTGTCTTGTTCCGGTTGAATGATTTTTGGTGGAGTTATGGCCCTTTAAAGGTTTTAATACATACGCTTTGTCCCGACTACTACTGATCCGCTGCCTGGATTTCCATGAAACTTGGTAGGGATGACCATTATCAAGCCTAGTAACTATTGCACATGTCTTCGTTGTGTTCTAGTTTAATGATTTTAGCAAATTTAAAGCACTTTCGCCTGTAGGGGAGACATCTGTTTTTACTAAAAACTACCCCTAGTTCTAACTGAGTATGGTTACTTAGGGACGCGAGGTACAACAATTATATAAAATGGGGGTTGACCGCCT